>JAEQML010042982.1:0-72436 GCA_016904865.1 Pissodes strobi | reverse complement strand
TAGGTACTTATTGTAGAATATTCAGGCAGCTTTGAAAATTTTACTTGCCTTGATACCATTTGCCGAAAGTTGACATTTCCACAACCATCCTGATTCTGCATGTCCGGTAACATAGAAATAAAGTGTTTGGCTACGAGGTGTGATTTGAAATTTTATTGTAGATATGTATACAGGTACTTATTGTAGAATATTCAGGCAGCTTTGAGAAGTTTACATATCTTGCTGTCATTTGCCGAAAGTTGACATTTCCACAACCATCCATGCGTATTTCGGAAAACATTTTATTATTAGTGCCTGTCCGGTAACATAGAAATAAAGTTTTTAGTTACGAGGGGTGATTTGAAATTTGATTGTAAATAGGTATATAAGTACTTATTTTACGAATATTCAGGCAGCTTCCAAAAGTTGATTTGTCTTACTGGCATTTGCTGAAAGTCGACATTCCTGCAACCTTTCGCTCGTCTTTCGACGCTTTTTAAAATTAAAAAAGGCATGTAAAATCGGGTTTATTTTTTTGACAACACATAATATTCCGATAAAATTACTCAAGACACATAATTTCAAAGAAATTACCTCGTCCTATTGTGATTCCAAACTTGAAATCAACACTCGAGATGTTTCTAGAATATACAATTAAAATTTTAAGGTGTTTTAATCATGTCTCTAACCTCATATATTTTGTTATATTACATTACAAGAAATACTTTATATGTGCATATTCCATATAAAGTGACACACAGTTTAGTTTGTTCCAAAATACATCGGATTATGAATTACCGCAATCATGTCATCATTTGAGAATTGAAAAAATTAATAATAGCAGCCAAGCCTGATGAACATTAACAAACAACAGCATTCAACAACTTTCCGAAGAAAATAAACGCCAACGACTTGAATTTTGCAATGCATTTTTTTGACAGAATAATATGGACAGACGTAGCATGCTTTGCAACAAAAAGTGTCCATAATAGACATAATACCCATTATTGGAGTCAGGAACTTTTTAGATGAATTACCGCTTAACATCTTCAACCGACCTATTTGGCAACAAGATGGTGCCCCTGCTCACAACACGGCAAACGTGACTCACTTCTTAAATGAAAAATATGAGACTTGGGTTGGAAAGAATGGTTCAATTCGATGGTGCCCCAATAGCCCTGATCTTACTATAATGGGCAGGTCTTTCTGGGGGTGGCTTAAAAAAGCGAGTGCATCATGAATATACA
Organism: Pissodes strobi; assembly: GCA_016904865.1. NCBI lineage: Eukaryota > Metazoa > Arthropoda > Insecta > Coleoptera > Curculionidae > Pissodes > Pissodes strobi. The sequence goes on along the minus strand of JAEQML010042982.1, from coordinate 71,210 downwards.
TTCCACACTTTAGCAGATTTAAGGCAGAAAATTTTGGAAGAAATACAGTTTATTCGAATCCACCAGAAGTAGTCGTTGAGGGATGCCGTCTACCACTTAAAAACGTGTTATTGTCTTTGTGTCGAACAAAACGGAGGTCACTTTGAACACCTGTTAAAGTGAATATTCAATATTAATTCCACATTTGTGTAATTAATTCATTAGTTTTATTTTAATATAAATAATGCTTAAGTTGTTCTTGTTGAGTGTAGCCCATAATGAGCGACAATAAACTTTTTTCACTTTTTCTGGATGTTTAATTATCACTGACGACTGACATTTACTGATGTTTCCATAGAAACCCCGTAATGACTTACGTAAATTCATATACGAAGGGTCTAGAAAACATATTAATAGTGCGATATTTATTCATCAATAGCGCGAAAAAAGTTGAATGTAGGTATATGTTATATTAAATGAAATATACTCGAAGCTTTACGTAGAATCAGAATATGTAACATTATATAGGGCATTCCATTTAAAAAAACCTAAGTTAGTCGTTTTTGACGGCTTTACGGCGTTCGTGTTTTTATGATATCAAATTCTACCGCTTTGAGCGAAATTCTACAATTCTTCTAATTAAAACGTTTTTCTAATCCTTCAAATAAAAAAATCTATTGGTCCAACTATAGTCAATAACCCTGTACATTTAATGAACATTTATATTACAGTCGTCCTATGGCGTGTAGCTGGCACGGGTGCTGTTATTGTATATGCGACCGGGAGATAGTGACCGATTTTTTGATGTGATTGCAAGACTTACGCAAGACTAAATGTTCATTAACGAAAGGGCATACTGGAAACAGTATGCCCTTTGGAGGCTATAATAATACCGTTTACCGATACCCCTATTATTCAGTCTACGATACCAGACTTACAAAGTAACAAATTGAGGCGTCATCCTGGGTTGAGTCATGTAATTTGAAACGTCCTTTTTAACCGGCAAAAAGTGAAAATTGGGTTTTGGCGATTGATTCTGCATGTCCGGTAACATAGAAATACAGTTTTTGTTACGAGGGGCGATTTGAAATTTGGTTGTAGATATGTATATAGGTACCTATAGTACGAATATTCAGCCCATTTTGAAACTTGACATTCCCGCACTCTTCCGCTCGTCTTTCAACCTTTTTTAAAATTAATAAATTATAGTTTAAAAAAAACTTAAAAAACATCCTTTAAAGGGAAACCGAACTAAAAAGTAAAAAATAATGTGTAACTATTAAGATTTTGTTTAATAGTGATAAAAATTAAATTAACTCAATATAATTAAATGTTTATTACTAAGTTTAAAGTAGAATAAAATGATTGACAATAAATTATTTTATTGTAAAGAGCGTGGAGTATATGGTATCAATTGCCATAAATATTTCATTGGTAGCTATTGATAAAAGTGCAGTTATTATAAAAATATAGTTAAAAGCACTCCACGATTTTTACAAAAAAAAATTAATTTTTTTGTCAATCACTTTATTCTATTTTAAACTTAGTAACAAGCATTTAATTATATTGAGTTAATTTAATTTTTATCACTATTAAACAAAATCTCAATAGTTACACATTATTTTTTACTTTTTAGTGCGGTTTTCCTTTAAAGCGTGTTTTTTTAAGTTTTTTTAAGTTATAATTAATTTTTTTTAGTTCGCTTTAAATACTAATTGTAAGGATTTAGAAATTTTTTAAATCATTTTTTTTAAGTATTTTCAATTTTTTTTTGAAAATTTTTGACATCAAATTTTGTTTGTCAAATTATTGTATTGTCATCGGTCCTTGATAAGTGTGCCAAGTTTCAGTTTAGTCTGACGTTTTGAAGTGGGTAAAAATCTCGTCCAGATTCCGTTATAAACATACATACAGGTGAAGCTAATAAAAGCTAATAAAAGTGTGTTAATAATGGCATATCGGGTTCATTTCTTGACAAAACAGAATATTCTGGCTAAAATTACTCAAAACACATAATTTTAAAGGAGTTACCTAGTCCGATTGTGATTCCAAACTTGAACACATCACTCGGGATGTTTCGTTTCTAAAATATGGAAGACCGTACATTTTTAATCGATCAAACAATTATGGTACACAGGATGTCTCAGTTTCACATTCCACTCTCCTTTAACCTTGTTGGTTTTTCAGATATGAGGATAATTTTTTTTCGTCCAAAAATGGGGTTCAAGTACTTTTTGAAATTTAATAAAAATTCTAGCCATGTTATTTGAGACGTCCATTTCAACGGGCAAAAACTTTGCAACATACATGGAAAACGTTTTATTATTAGCATATCGAAAATTGGTTTATAGGTGATTGATCCTGCATGTCCGGCAACATAGAAATACAGTTTTTGGTTACGAGGGGCGATTTGAAATTTGGTTGTAGATATTAGGTACTTATTGTACGAAGATTTAGGCCGCTTTGAAAGTTTGACTTATCTTGCTGCCATTTGACATTTTCGCAACCTTCCGTTCCAGTTTTTGGTTACGAGGGGCGATTTGGAATTGGCAGCTTTGAAAAGTTGACTTGTCTTGATTTCATTTCCCGAAAGTTGTCATTCCCGTTCGTCTTTCGACCTTTTCAAAATTAAGAATAGCATGCAAAATCGGATCCATTTTTTTGACTAGAGAATATTCTGCTGCTGCTGTCATTTGCCGGAAGTTGACGTTCCCGCAACCTTCCACTCATCTTTCGATGTTTCTTAAAATTACAAGGGACATGCAAAATGGGTTCCTTTTTTTTGACAGCACATAATATTCTGATTAAAACTACTCAAAACGCATAATATTAAGGAAATTACCTCGTCATATTGTGATTCCAAACTTGAGTTCATCACTTGAGATCTTTCTTAAATAGGAAAGACCGTATTTTTAAAAATCGATTAAACGATTATGGTACACAGGATGTCTCAGTTTCACGTCCCACCTTCCTTTAACATTGTTAGTTTTTAAGATATGAAGATACATTTTTCTTCACTTAAAAATGCGGTGTTTAAGTAGAAAGCTTTGATGTAAAAGAACAACTTTACGAACATATTTTTTGAAGGAATATGAAATAAATTTTACGTTTGCATTAGAATAAAAAAAAGTAAAACTCTAACCTCGCATATCGCGTATTTTGATATTTACCAGCTATCAATGAGTATAGGTATATCTTTTTTGAGATACATGTAAGAAAAATAGATAAACATAATACCCAACGTTTCGATAAGCAAGATAAGTCAAAACATCAAAATCCGCATGGATAGGCACGTTAAATTATTTGGGAATGTTTTTTGTGAAATTTTGCACTATTAACACCTTATGTTGTCAGCCAGCACTTAACAATAGCACTAAAACACATTTTCAATTCATCATTTTGTGCTCGAAATGTAGAAAATGCTTAAATTTTAGCTTTACCCCTTAAGAAATTTCGATGCAACACGGCGCGATGTGGTGGGCGGAGCTAAAGCGTCTTTTATCACCACTGCCTTGTATAGAGCCACCGCACTTCTGCATTCTTCATTTTCACATGATTTCGCAAAAAAATTGTCATGGTATAATGAGATCAATCCAGAATTGTTAATCATAATAGCAAGATACAGAATAACTAAGTGTTGGGCAATATTCTATAATGGTACATGACTGCACGATTTATTTCATGTTTTTATACTTTTCTTTTTTATTTAAATAGTTTTTGCATTGTGTTGTTAACCTATTTAGGCAGCAAAAAAGTAAGTTTATTATTAAGGCACATCATTCCACCAACGTAATTTAAGGTCCCCCTTCTTTAATTTAAAATCTAGTGCACTTTTAGTGGATTTTTGGATTAACCTCTAGTGATTTTTAAAAAGTTTTGAAAATGGTTGATCACATTTAATTATATTCTTGCAATCTATAGAAACAATAATGATATTTACTTGCAAAGTTTGCGGATATACGCATATTAATTACACCTTAATTAATAAATGCTTTGGTCAAATTATACGAGTTACGGCAATATGTAGTATTTTCAATCCAATATACGTGAATGCTTTAAAAATAAAGCAAATGCAGGGTTTGATGCGCACAATGAAAATGACTTACATTGTTTTTCAAAATAGCTATTCCATTGTGCTATTTATAAATCAGTATTAATCACAATTGTATTGGAGATATTTGTTTATTTTTTTAATTATCGTATGCCTCGCCAAGCTTGTTCTAAACATAATTTCCAAAGTGAACGTCTATTACCTAATACAAAAAAGTTTTTATCTGTTTTTATTTATATTTCCAACGAGTAATGAAAATTCGAAAATCGTTTTATTGAAGATGGTTCTTGGAATACTTGTGATTCAATTTCCCATATTAAATAACCTTAAATAGTTTGCATTTGTTTGAGTTGCATAGTTAGTAGGGCATGTTTGCATAGTTAGTAGGGCATGTTTGCACAGGTAACTGTAAATGTAAATATGTCAAATTTTAAAATTAAATTTTAATGAAGGATGCTAACTTCACGGTAGCCATCCTCACAACTAACCATGTTTTATTTGTTATATAACCTTCAATAAATTGTATTGACTCCCCTCATCATTTTTCCCATTTTTTAAACGATTTTTAACTTGATCAGCAAAATTGTCTTATCAGCACCTTCAACTAAGTTTTTTCGGAACATGGTTTTATACGTACTTCCTTATACCCTCTATAGGCTCGTTACTAGACCATATTTGCATTTCGCATTAGTAAACTTTAAAATAAGACAAATAAAAGATCTTTAAAATCGGTCAGCAACCTTTTATTTTATTCAGGTTTGAAAAAAGGCATAACACTTTAATAACCTTTATTTTTTTCTTTCGAGTTCATTACGAGCTTAATACAATAATTAAGCAAAATGAGTTGTTGAGATACACGAAATAATGCGAATATTACTAACACACTCTTCTATTTGCCAATATCCCTAATAAAAATAGCATCTCGGCCTAACAAATCGCGAATGGTATATAAAAAAATGAATATCCACATTATCCACGCAAAACTGGAATAGCTTAGAAATTAATAGAAAAGTCCCTTATAGTTATTGGTTATTGCCCTTTTCTGGACTTTAATTTTCTTTTCGCCTATGTGAAATTAAGATTATTAAAATAAAAATAAACTAAGGGCGCTTAATCAAGCCCCCATGCCGTCAGTCCTTCTTTCATGTTCCCTTTCTCGGCTTTACTTCAATTAACCCTTAATTAGGCGCGCTGGTGTATTTCGTACACCATTCCTAATAAAAGTTCAAGGATTTCGCTAATAAGGCATACCCCACCATGCCGCTTCGTGTACCTTCCCGGTTACATGTCTTCTACAAGCTCTGAAAGGATCAGAATGCAGCGACGCTCCGTAAAGTGATAGTCTCGTGACAATTTGAACTTGGTGCCTAAAATACACCACGCGACCAATTATGTAAGTAATAAACTTGCCCTATGTTTGTATGTAAAGAGCATAGCCAAAAACATCTCCAGTGTTCAAACAGAAGCAGTGACATATCTGAAGATGAATAATCTTATTACAACGTTTTCTAAAAACTATTTTTAATTTCTTGTTTAATATTTTATTTTTAAAATTGTTTTGTTCTACGACGCTTTTCATTCATGTTATCTGTATAAAATTAGAATATTGTTGAGTTTTGTATTATTAACCGTATTAAAACATCGAAATAATGCCTCGTTTTTTTTTATATGGAAAAAGTCTGCTTTAATAATATAGGTAATATGGTGTATAAAGTACACCACGCGACCAGCTATGTAAAATTTTGTGCGCGCCTAACTAAGGGTTAAAAATGTAAATCAGTAAGTAAATCCCTACAGCTTAAATCTACTGAAAAAGGCGTCACAGAAAACGAATAAATTGCTCTTTATTAAGCACCTCTTCAAATCTCGTTTAGTCATATAATGCGAAATTATTTTGCATATTAAATTATTCCCGTGGCCAAGGTTTCGTAATAGAGGAACTACGTACTTTTTAAACTACTCGCCTCTAAATATTGAAGTCAGGAATATTATTTATTAACTGCATTATCCACGGTAAAAAGACGGTATAAATTAATTTTATGAAACCATCAACGGTGGGCTTTATAGGGATCAATATTTTCTGGGACTTCCTTTTAAATATATACTACAATGATTTAGTAGTATTTAATTGTTAGCTATGAGACTGTTCAAAAACCATTTGACTACGTTTTCAAATCTAACGATTTAATTTGTATTATTTTAACATTCCTAAATCTTAAAAACCTTAGCGATACTCGTAGCGCCATCTGTTGTAACAACATTTACTCATCTGAACCCGGCCGCTCGACACACTAGATTCGGCCAATCACAGCTTTCACAGCGAATACGGAGGTAATTAAGTTAGCTCCTCTAAATTTCCGATCTTTAATAATCGAATCTTATAATTAACATATTTCGACTAGATCTCTGTTAAAATTCATAAGTTTATTTTAGAAAATCGCTGATGTTAAGGTTTATATAACTTCTCTGTATTTACATTATTTGCCCTTTCTATTTCCGAAGTGATGCATCTTCTCCCGCCAGAAAGGGAGGAGTCAACGCCTTCGAGTTGATCTGGTTCTCACGTTCTAAAAAAAGTAGGCTCTTGACCCTCACACAAGCAAGCGCGCTAAAGAGCACTCTCGCTGGCATGGCACCATGCCACGCCAGGCAGTTTTCACCTGTTGAGAGCTCACAAACTCTCAACATTCTCTATCGCTGTACTAAGCGTACCCTCGGCACCATGCCACGTAAGTAAACTCATACGTTTACAATCACTCTCTGACAACTAAGACGCCGTACCGAGCGAGGTATTAAGCGTTCCCATGTCAATCGCCCATAAGGGTTCATTTCTCTCTATGCTTTATTCTAATATAAAGATTCTCACAAATGCTATTTCCACTACACTGATTTTAGCCTACCTAATGCTATTTCCACTACACGGATTTCAGCCTAATACCTTATTATAACATAAAGTTTCTCACAAATGCTATTTCCACAACACGGATTTCAGCCTAATGCTTTATTATAATATAAAGTTTCCCATAAATGCTATTTCCGCTACACGGATTTCAGCCTCCCTAGCGTTTTTAGTTCCACTCTATGCTTTATTAAAATATAGATTCTCACAAATGCTATTTCCACTACACGGATTTCAGCCTACCTATGCGCCTTATAGCGTTTTTAGTATCTATTTCTGCGTGTATGAAAAACCGCATTTCACAAAGGCATCACTGTCATGCCATTATGCATATAACTGCATACCATCTCAATCCACTACCATTTTTAGTCATTCTTATTTGCAAGAAGATGAAGTAAATTGTATATAGAAGCTAACAAGAGACTTAGTAAGTGTTTTAAGTGACTTTCCCCACGTGCTAGAAGATAAACTGCTGAACGATTGAACGTTGCTCGTCAATTGGTGAATATAGTGTACATAGTAGCTTATTGTGGACATTAAGGTAATATTTATCCTGTTTTTATTGCTTGTATATTACTGTATTTCATCTCAGAGTTATTTCAGCTAATCGAGCTCAGACGGAGCAATTCCGCAGGAACTTTAACAAGCATTTAACTGTACCTAGTTGCAAGATTGTATTTTTAACCATATACTTGTTTAGGATTACAACTGTTTATGCAATGCTTTAGTTTTTAAAGGTATTATTCTTGTTATATTCTGCAAGGTCGATACCTAGCATCGACAGATATTGTCCATACCGTAGCACTGACTACATACAATAATTTAATGTTTATATTTTGTTTATTTATGAGCTTTCAGTTATTTTCAGGTAAAATAACATCAAAATATTCATATAATGCTAAAGGTTTTTGTTTTATTTACAAATTCACTTTAGAACTAGCCCCTATGATAAATTTTAGTGTCTATGAGCATTCTCTATTTGTTTAGAAAATCGACCAAGATCGACTCTGAAACAGACTCATTTCAGCTAGTCCAGATACGTGGGTAAAATTAGGCATTCATTTAATTACATTTTAGCTGCGTTTATCATACGGTAATAAACAAACAACATGCAATTTAATTTTTATTATTATCATGTAAGAAAAATATTCCTGAGACAGCATGTCAAGCATTTTGCTCATATTTTTAAGAAACCTGACGTCGGTGTGGACTACATGTGAAGCGAACCACGTGATTTTTGAAGTGAAAACTTTAGCGCCGGCCGTTGGGTGTGATTTGAGACTCGATGAAACGGAAACGAGGCAACGGAAAAAGCGACACCAATCAAAACTTCTTTAGCGCCGATAGCCGGCTGAGAATGGAAGTGATTTGTGACTCGATGAAACGGATGAAACAGAAACGAGGAAACGAAAAACGCGACACCAATAAAAATATATAACTCCATAGGATGAAGTCTGTGAGAGAATGAGATAGAACACAGTATAGAGTTGTTACATGATTACCAAGAGTAAAAGGTAAAAAGCAGTTGCCGTCCGATGACTGAAGTTAAGCAACGACGGGCGTGATTAGTACTTGGATGGGTGACCGCCTATTTTAGTTTTATGAAGGTTTCACTTCTACCGCGTGTGGATTGGTAGCCAGGATCATCACTGGAGCCTATAGGACTGTGTCCGCACAGGCATTATGGCAAAGAGAATGGGATGAAGCTTCCACTGGCAGATGGACTTATCAGATTTTATCTAGTATACAGGGAAGGGGCATTATGCTATTTAAATTTAATCTTAAGATTATTCAATTACTAACAGGACATGGTCAGTTTTCAGGGTATTACCACAAGATCGGCAAGTTGGATGCTGCCGGGTATCCCACATGTCACGGTGAGAAGGATAATCCTGAGCACAGACTGTACCACTGCATCAGCTACGCGGACCAATGAGATCGTTTCGTGGCGATTTTGGGGGATGCTGGCCTACCAGGAAGACAGGAAGATTTGGTGAGACGATTGAATGAAGAGGACCAACTTGAAGTATTAGCTGAATTCGTGCAGGATAGACTCCTGAGTGCTTCCGTCTAACTGCTTTATCAAAGATGTCAATTTCATTTACGCTATCATAATATTTGTGTACAATGTACACGTCTTGTATAACTTTTATATATTGTAACCAAGACGGAGCACATTAGGACCCGTGCGCAAGGCTTAACGAGTAAGCAAAACTTTACCCTGTAGGGAAGTTGTTAATTTTTGTTGGACAATTTGGAGGGTTTTTGAAACTTCCCGGGCTACGGCCCAACCGCGAAGGGAATTACCCTTTTATCCGCCTGCGCACTTTGAGCAGGTGCATGGGCCCTCCCCTTGCTCAATGAAACCTGGTGTGGTTCGCATGGAACTATTTTAAAATAAAGACTGTAAAGACAAAGAAGGACACTCATTCACTAAATTTTGGCCCCTTTAGGCGAGGGCACTGACGAGCCCCTTCAGGACTCGCTAGTGGGAGGGTGGTGGTTTCCCTTCTCCTTCTTCATCTTCATCTTCTTCTTCTTCTTCTACCGCGTGTGAACTGTTTCTAATTTTATATAGTTTTTAATATCGCTCTGCTGAAGTTTTCACTTCTGTCGTACGGTTTTAACCAGACACCTTTTTTTTAACTGTGAAAGGCATATACGCGGCATTAAGTATTTAGGTCGTACTGAAGTTTTATGGAATTCAGATATGCGGAAATTTTTCAGACGGTGAAATTTCAAAATCATAATTCATTCATCAAATTCAATTTCTGCTGTAAATATAAGTGAGATGGCATTAATCGTCAGCCTGAAATATATATGCCATGTCATCCATACCAATTGAATGAATGAATGATAAGCCTACAGTAACAAATATCTGTATTTTCTCTGAACATGTATCTAATGATACTAAAGATAGAGAGCAACTGGATGTTGTCTTCACGGATTGCGAAAAAGCATTTGATAAGGTGGACCATCAAATCCTTTTAAATACTTTGGTAAGTTTGGGTTTCTCTGAGAAATCTTACAATTTTATGAAATCATATCTTACACAGAGACCGCAAACCGTCAAGGTGGGTAAATCTAGGTCAGATACTTTTTGTATAACATCAGGGCAGTAATTTGGGCCCTTTGCAAAATAGCCTACGAGACTCAATTTCTAGATCTTCGGGCCTGCTATTTGCTGATGATTTCAAAATCTTTAAATAAATCTATACAGATGAGGATTGTGCAGATCTTTAGACAGACTTAAATTCAGTTATGGATTGGTTTGCACAGCATAACATGAAACTTAATGTTGAGAAATGTGCTGTTATGACCTATACACGTAAACAAAATTTTATTGTTCAACAATACTATTTAAAGGGCAAGGCAGTTAATAGGACAAGCCAGGTCAAGGATCTAGGCATTTGCTTCCAGACAAACTTAAGGTTTAACGACCATTACCAGTACATTACTGCGAAGGCATACAAATCTCTTGGTTTTCTTATAAGAAACTCAAAAAATTTTAAGATCGACACGGTGATTAGATGGTACAATGCTCTTGTAAGACCTCATTTAGAATATGCCAGTTGAATCTGGAGCCCTACAGGTCTTAGTAATATTGATTTAATTGAGAAGATTCAAAAAAAGTTCCTGAGATATCTCTACCTAAAAACACATAACATATATCCTTTTATGGTATCATATAAAGCACTATTAAATATGTTCAACATAGAAAGGCCCAGTGAAAGAAGAGACAAGCAGGATATCTTATTTGTGTATCAGGTTGTGAATAGTTCAAAATATAAAGACTGTGTCCTTATAAATTATATTAATTTTAACGTACCAAAGATTAACTTAAGGCTGCTTAACAATGTCGTATTTGATGTTAAAGTCTCTTCATATTCTCCATTAAATAGAACGATGGCTGTGTGCAATGATTTCATAAGAGTGTATAATATAGACTTATTTGCAGGCCCGCCGCTAACTGTTTCGTCGCCCGCGTGCAATACCGATTATGCCGCCCTACCCTCCTACTACTTGCTCTGAGTTTTGTCAAAAAAAGGATAATTAATGTTTTCTCATTATGGAGGGGAAAAACAACTTAATGAAGATAAAACATTTATTTTAAATAATTAAGTTCTTATTATTTTTGTTTACAAAAATTTAACTCTTTTTGCCTTTACATTTGCGAAATCTTCTATCAATCAACTTTCTTGTATCCAAACTGTCTAAAATTTCATGTTCAATTGAAACAATAGCTAAATAACTTAGTCTTTGCTGAGGCATTGTTGATCTTAAATAGTTTTTGATAATTTATAATTTTGAAAAGGATCTTTCACCAGATGCAACTGAAACCGGCAGTGTAAAGGCCGTTTTACATGCTGCAAGAGTTTGTGCAAAATCATGCAAGACGCAAGAGATATTGCCCGAACGCATGCGCAGTTGAGACCCAGCTGATCCAAAGTCGCAAGTCTCTTCCACTTGCAACTTATCGCTTCTGCTCGATATATCTGCAAGTGCAAGTCTGGGGGAAATTCTAGTAATATCAGTCTCACCAAGACCCGATAGTTACTAGATACGCTTGACAGTTGATGGATGTTTGTTTATTTCATATTTGGTTGTTACTTTTTATTTATAAATAAAATGAATGAAATTTCGAAAAATAAAGTCATAAAAAGAAAAAAAATGCTGCTACAATATGTTTTGGATTTGATTTCAAAGGTTGGTAGCAAGTCGCAATTGCAAGAGAATTGCGTAAGTAATATTCCTAGCGCTATTGCTGTGTTCGGAAATGTTGAAATGAAGTCATTTGTAAAAAGATATTGTAATAAGGTTGGTGGATCATTAGACTGGTATTCTGCAAAATGCAATTTTTAATTCACTATTTGAATAATCTTTAAGTTTCAGATTTAAATCTTTACAATGTTTCATTAACTCATCATTGGAATAATTAAATAAGTTGAAGAGTAATTATTGTGATAAGTCTATAAATAAACGTAGGTTAGTACTTACCAATCTTATCATAATTACGATTCCTTTGCACTTTTGTTTTATACTGATGGATGATTGAATTATAATTACACTAGACAAGTTTAAATATCAATAAAAACCCACCTCAAAAGAACTATTAACAAAATAATTGCAATTTAATGTGCCATCGTTACTATTTATCTACCAAAGCACTGTTCTAATGCGTACAAGTATCTAGGTACCAATTGAGAAAGAAGCGCAAAGGGGATTCCCCTAACTTTGCCAGTCCTGTTTTTCATAGAATGGCAGACGACATTTGGTAATGCATCTTAGTTTTAACGGATGCCAATAGATGGCGGTTTTAACATCATTAAAGGATTTTTTCTATAATATGACATATTTTCTTATACCCTCAACGGGCACGCCTCGCGCGCTCCAAGGACAGGACGGGCTAGAGGACATTAATTGCTTTATTATCCTTTTTGTGGGGTTTTGTCAAAAAAAATCAATCTTTTAAATGAGCTACTTTGGGGTTACGGAAACTATATATTGTAACAAGCAAATTTTGGAGAGGCAACGTGCGACGTTCAAATAGGCGAGGACGTGACAACCCTGGAAAACGAATGGCGCAGCAGTAGAATCGAATCAGTGTTATATAATACGGAGTATATAAATAGTTATTGTACGATAGCAGAGTCGACTCATGGCGTTATGTAATTATGATAACTGTACCAGTACAGCCAGCGAAGGTGTATTGGCGAAATAAAACGTGTTACTAAAAAATACAGGACTGTAACGTAGTCAGGTGGTTGAGCAAAATTGATCAGTTGGGCGATATTCATGAATGGTCGAACTATGAGGGAGCGTATTTTATGCAAGCGAAATTGCAAGGCGCAGCAAGGGGCTGGTTAAATCGGCTCGATGAATATGACCTCTCATGGGAAGACTGGAAGGCGGCTCTTAGGAAGGCGTTTCCTAGAGTGCATGACTTTGCTCAGCTGCTCAAGAAGATGATAGCGAGGGTTAAATTGGACGGCGAAACCATGACCCATTATTATCATGATAAAATGGCGTTGATCGAAAGGTGTGGGCTTTCAGGCACAAGGGCGCTTTCGTGTCTGATTCACGGTCTACCTCTCGATCTACAGGCGAATGCGAGGGCATTTGGTTGCTCTTCCCCTGGCGAGTTGTATACTGGCTTTCTTTCCTCTTTTGACAGATATCGGCGTCCATCAATCGATGTTGTGGAATTGGAGGGGCAAGGAAGTCCAGAATCATACGCAGGCGAAGGCGACGAAGACTTTGCGGTCTTCTGAGGCAATTATCAAATTGAGAGAGGCGTTTGGCGAATTTTGGGTATTCAAGGCGTATTATTTCCAACTGCTGGCGCGGGCTGGCGTTTACGAGCAAGGCGTTTGCTGACTTTTTGGCGAGGCGAGGTGTAAAACACCAAAGGCGAATGGTTATGTTGAAAGGTGCATGCGAGTCTGACTGGCGAGGTGCAAAGTGCGAATGGTCAGGTTGAAAGGTGTATGCAAGTGAGTTTAACTGGCGAGGTGCAAATGGCGAATGCTCTGTTGGCGAAAGGCGAGAGCTATGGCGATTTAAGGTCCAAACTTCTTATTAAGATAGCAAAAGGCGAGTGAGAACCTGACAAAGGCGTAATATAAAGGTGATATTCGATAAAAGGCGTAAGGTTGCAACCACAGGCGAAACCCTTAGGGTAGGCGATTTGGTGTTATGGCGAATGCACAGATCGATAAGATCTGGTTAATTTACTGGCGAGTTAAATTAATGAGGGCATTAATTGTTGCAGGATGGCCAAATGTAACAAGCCAATTTTGGAGAGGCGACGTGCGACGTTCAAATAGGCGAGGACGTGACAACCCTGGAAAACGAATGGCGCAGCGGTAGAATCGAATCAGTGTTATATAATACGGAGTATATAGATAGTTATTGTACGATAGCAGAGTCGACTCATGGCGTTATGTAATTATGATAACTGTACTGGCGAAGGTGTATTGGCGAAATAAAACGTGTTACTAAAAATTAATCGTTTACAATATTTTTAGAATCTGCATTAAATTTCCCTCATTTTGATGTATAATTAACAAGGTCTTATTAAAAACAGCCCCCCCCCCCCTAGATAATTTACTAACAAAAACAGAATTTTTTTACCTCATAAAAAATTGTTGTCGTTCCTCCGTGATTGCTCCGCCACCTTGTAATCTTTTGCACTCAATTATGATTATGAAAAATTACTGTGGGATTTTTATCATTACCTAGGGAAATGTCAAAAAGGCACCAGATAATTTGATAATAAGTTTAATAGAGTAAAAAGAAATTCACTAGTACTAAGTTTGGACACAATATTTGGCGCACAGGTTAGTAACACAAAACAGCTTTTGAAGACAACATAACAGTCTTGGGTTCACTTAAAAATATAATCTACAGAACCCCGTCTGAATTCTGTAGCTTCTACTTTGCATAAACCACCACAGCGTCTCTGTGTGGTTTTTGCTCGTCTTTTGTTCCCTGCGCCCCGCCTTAACACCGCGAAAACTCGTCTTTTTGGCGCTTTTCGTACCCGTCTTCCGACTTTTAATTTCGTCTTTACTTCGAGAACCCGTAACTAGATGATGTTAAAACCGCCATCTATTGACATCCCTTAAAACTAAGATGCATTACCAAATGTCGTCTGTCATTCTATGAAAAACAGGACTGGCAAAGTTAGGGGAATCCCCTTTGCGCTTCTTTCTCAATTGGTAGGTTAGGTACCTAGATACTTGTACGCATTAGAACAGTGCTTTGGTAGATAAATAGTAAAGTGCCCCTGCCTCCTAATCTTTTCCTGCCCGCTGAGAGCGGTTTCAGCATAACTGCTGAGTTGCGTCTGGCGTCTGCCAATATTAGATAAGAATAACGGCCGCTGCCGCCATCGCATGATAAAGCTTATTATGTGACCAAGGCTATAATCTTACTTTAGATAAATATTTACAGATTTGAAATTAATTTCACTAACACTAAAAAAATAACGCAACCCACATTACAAAAAATTATAAAATGCCTACTGGTTGCGCGGCTCGCGCGCCGGCTACCCGGTGACCGGCTAGCCGGCGCTCGATTTGCCGCCCCCTGGCCCTGCCGCCCGTGTGCGGTGCACGCCTTGCACGCCCGCTTACGGCGGGCCTGCTTATTTGCAAGTGCTGCAAGACAATTATTGTCATTGCTTAGGAATAGGAGTAGTGTGTATAGGTCTTAGTGTGTAGATGTTGGTCTTTGTTCTTTTTAGTTTGTTTTTTGAGAAGCTTTTACCTGTAATTATCTTTTTGGTGTTTGTAAAGAGAGTAAATAAATAAATAAATTAATTTTCACATGTTTAAACCCATACTTAACCGTAATTTTTGTTTTCATATATGATATGCTATGAACGAAAATCGTTCAGGCAATCCTGGGATGAGGATCAAATAAAGCAACGAATAGTTTCTGCGGTAGGATCCTTTGAAACATCGTTGAATAATAACACTAGGGATAATTAGTACACTGTTTTTAGATGTTTCAAAATAATTTAATGAAATATTTTTCTTTACATATGTTTCGGCTTGATGAGGCCTTTATCAAGAGTAGTTGTATACTGAAATCTAAATTGTTATACCCTACTACTAAACCGCCTGACGGTATTTTGTTTTTATTACACCTGCATAATTGACACTATTGACAGTGTAATAAAAACAAAATACCGTCAGGCGATTTAGTAGTAGGGTTTAATAATTTAGATTTTAGTATACAACTACTCTTGATAAATACCTCATCAAGCCGAAACATATGCAGAGAAAAATATCTCATTAAATTATTTTGAAACATCTTAAAGCAGTGTACTAATTATACCTGGTATTATCAAATAAAGCAGGCCATATTAACTTTTCCAGAATAACGAATGGGTTGGCTTTGAGCATCCAAGATGTACAACGTTTCGTTTACGATAGGGTTGTCACCTTTTTGGAGAGTAAAAAAAGGACTGCAAAAAATCTGAGGTAGTAGTGACTTTTTAAGATGTAAATGGTTTAAAATGAAGCTTGAATTATTATTAAATAGAGTTCTTTAAATAAGGATTCAGATTCTAAGCGAATTTGAAATAATATATATTATAAACAAAATATAAAAATATTACAATTTATTTTGTACGCCTGTAATAATAGAGAACAATTAATTTCGAGCCAAGCGAAATCTGGAATATGGATGAATTAGATATATCCACCGTTCCTGCCCTAAATTATACAATTTCGCAACAGCCGAACTTTTGATAAGTGCAGAACGCGGTTAGCATTTAATAGTGTTGTATAAATGCAGTCGGAATTTTTTGAACGTCAGCATTAATATTTCGTATAAAAATATGAAAGAGGACAATGAGAAGCAATAGGATTGACCCAAATGGTCAGATGAATTATGAAATTTCCTGTAATTAAATGAAGCATTTCGTGAAGTTTGTCAAGGCAATAGTTGAAAAAAAGTGTTGCTGCTACTAGATAGACACGAGTACCCACAAAGTTTTGGAAGTAATTATTTCATAATGCTTTGTTTTCTGCTACATTACACTATTAAGTGCAACCACTTGATAATAGTTTGTATGGACTTTTAAGCATTACTACCGAGCACTACTTTTAACAGAGACATCTTCTCTTGACATTTTTTTATTCCAGCAAAAACTACTAATATACCTTAGGTAATAGACGATTCGAATAATACTGAAACATCTCTCAAACTAAATAACATCTGAAAAACCGCCATTTTACAAATATATTTCTAACCCGCCAACTGTGAAAATATCTCGATCATCAACTTCCATCACTATAGCCGATATATCACCTCATCCAGTTGTTTTACCCAAGTTAAACGCAATACCATCATAATAAGTACTATGTTGGGGTTTGGAACCCTTTATCCACAATACCGAAACAGAATTTTGGCACTCGACGCGCGATTCGCTAACCATGTTAGCATCATCAGAAGATGATTAAAACTCCTGGAAAATATATAAGGCGGCGACGTCTCTCCCAACAAAAAGGAGAGTTGTCGCACTATGAATTGGGATAGATGCCGCATCGATTTTTAAAGTTTTTTTTTTGTAAAGCTACCAAATTTTCAACTGAATCCATTAAATCTATTTTTCTACTCATGCCACGCAAATACCCACGTAAAGCAACTGCTACAAAAAGATCGTCTTTGGCTGAAGAGCAGTTACTAGAAGCAAGCAGTTCAAAAGGTACAAGCAAGTGAAATCACTAAAATAGAAGCTCACATACGGTATAATGTTCCACCCAGAACTTTAAAGCGTAGAATGATAACTGGAAAGTTGAAGCTACCTTTCTTCAACTTTCCCGAAGGTACTTTAACTAACTTTGGCTAGGTATGATATATTTTAGGTGTTTTTGGCACTGACAATGAAAAGAGGCCCGTTCTGCACATTAACGGTTGTCAGCCGCGGGTTTTGCACCAGACAGAAGAACATACGAAAATTTGCGCTCCAGTTCGCTGAAAAGTCGAATAATAAACATCAAATTTCCGAAAAAAAAAGAGGAAACAAGCTCTACATTGTTGAAAGCCTGTTTAGAGAGAATTCCTGAATTGTCAGTAAGGCAAGCCGAAAGTATTTCGTTATCTATAGAGCTTATGGTATGAATAGAGAAGATGCTAGAGAAGGGAAGGTCATGACAGAACATAATTTATTAGATAAACCTTCCCACATTAATAATATGGATGAAACTGGCGTCGGTCGGTTTTATAAACAAACCAGGCAAAGTTGTTACAAAAAGAGAGCAAAAGGTGTTCATAATCTTACTTTAAAGGTAAGAGAAGAAAATCTTACCGTTATTGCGTGCTGCATGCAGTGCGAATGAAAAATATATTCCTCCAACCTTATTATTCAAGTGTGTCAATAAAAAACCACCATTTTCATATGGACTACAAAGAGAATCAAAGTTTTTTATGAATAAAAAATCTTCTTACATTAAATCAGAGTTATTTCTATGGCGGCTGAGGGGGCAATTTGTTCCTTACAAACCTTCGGGGAAATGTTTGTTGATTCTTGATGGTCATATTGATACTGAAATGCTGATGATTACAACATTAAAATTCTTTGTCTACTCAGTCATTGTACAGGGTGATCCCCTATAATGTCGCCCCCCTTTAACTTTTTTATTTTAAGTGTCTCAAAAAAATTAAAAGTATGGTTATGTAGGTACTGAAAAATACTTTTTTTCTGCGTATAAAAAATATTGGAAGAATGATCAGTATACAGGGAAAAACAAAAAGTATTTTTTTTTTCAATGGAACACCCTATATATGAATTTATTTTTCGATTTCTCGTAAAATTCTAAGCATATTTTATGTATGATGTTATACCTCTAGAGTTAGTAGTTTCACAGCTATAAACAGTTGAAAATCGTTACTTTGGCTACTTTTCACCTTGGTAGCAAGGACATCATTAGAGATGGAATAAAATGAATTTCACATTCCTATCTTAACTTTCCAAGAGCTATCTGATGGTGCTAACTTATAGTACCTACCGAGGTACCAGATTTGGTACCCATGGTACCGCCTGCCAGTTAGTACCGTCAGATAGCTCTTGAAAAGTTAAGACAGGAATGTGAAATTTATTTTACTCCATCTCTAATGATCTTCTTGCTACGAAGGTAAAAAGTAGCCATAGTACCGATTTTCAACTGTTTATAGCTGTGAAACTACTAACTTTAGAGGTATAACATCATACATAAAATATCCTTAGAATTTTCCAAGGAATCGAAAAATAAATTCTTATATAGGGCGTTCCATTGAAAAAAATTAACTTTTTGGTTTTCCCTGTATACTGATCATTTTTCCAATATTTTTTATACGCAGAAAAAAAGTATTTTTCAGTACCTACATAGCCATACTTTTATTTTTTTTGGGACACTTAAAATAAAAAAGTTATAGGGGGGCGACATTATAGGGGATCACCCTGTACACAAGTCCTACAACCACTTAACAGATTTTTTTTGCCCATTTACAATTTACTTCAATAAAAAAGCCCAATTGTTGATGGAAATTAATAATATTACGAGGAATCAAGCTGGAGGATTGATGGGTAAAGCGTGGTTACGGATAGCTTCTGTAGGCATTGCTGTCATTGGCTTCAAAACCACCCGAAAATATTCTCTAGAGCTAAACGCTATTCCAAATAATTTTTTTTCAATGTTTGAATCAAATGACGAGACTTCAGGCATTGTCTGAGCTACCACTCCCGATTTTGCTGCAATCTAGCTACCTAGCACTTCGACCTCGTTAAACGAAACTTCAAGAATTGATGACTCTAATTCCTAAAGTACCAATGCCATTCGATAAAGGAAACAAACAAAATGTCGTTGGGTTAAATTCTGAGCAGAATATTGAACTTAACAAGAATAATTTGGCAAATTGAAAAACGATTTCTAATAAAATTACAGTAAAGAATAGTAGGATCCAAAAGACTGATGGTTCCTGCAGGAAAGATGATACATCATATTCAAGCCAAGATTCAAATCTTACTGACAAGATGAAAGGCGTTCCGGTCAGTACAAAGAACCAAAAAAAATAAAAAATCAGCATTATAAATGATTGGAGTGACAGAGACGAAGAACCCCTTGCCACAAGATCTAATAATGAAGTAACAGAAGAAGAATATTTTTGCTTGGAGTGCTACGAATCATATGAAAAAATAATACGCAAAGAACACTGGATACAATGTATTAACTGCTTACTTTGGCTTCATGAGTTTTGCACTATTTTTGGAAACATTTGCAAAGCATGTTCCAAGAAACTCAAAAAATATCAAAATAAAGAAACAAAAATTTTTAAGTGTTTTTCTTGTAATATTTACCTGTTTCTTGTTTCATGTTATTAAAGAATAATGTACTTCCTATAATTTCCGTAAATATAAAGTTCTAACAGGCAATATTGCCAATAATAAACTTTTTTCTCAAAATATGCGGCATCTATCCAGCATTTACCCTAGCAATTTTCTCAGCCGAAAAGCTATAATTCTAATTTCTTACAAAAGTGTGAAGTGATTAAAAAATGTTTAATGTTTCTCTAGAATTTGAGTGTGTGAGAGCTAAACCTTTGCGAATGCTAATAAATATATAAAGGTTCTATTTAATAAGAAGGTTCTATATGCGGCGGATAAGTATGCTGATGAAATGCTGAAACAATGCCATATTCAGGAACTTTGTTATCAAAATATCCTACAAATTATTAAGGACAATAAAATAAGCTTTCTGTTTCCTCCCAGGTTCAGTGATAAAACCGGAAAAAATCCGCGGGTTTAACCAATAACACATCTACAAAAGGACCAAGTGCTTACAAAATTTTAGCTCGTGACGTATTGCATTTAGGTGCATAAGGTGCTCTTTCCTCTTTCTATAATGTGGTATTTAGTAATATATTTATTTAATTATCTAATACTACTACCCTGTTCGTGCACTTTCCAAATATCATGGGAACAAGTAAATAAGTACCTATGGTTTAAATTTCGTGCATTATTACTAAAATATTCACAAACACCTTATAATCATACGCGCCAATTATTATCGAAACTCTACTGTAATTTCCTTATACAACCGAAAACAGCACAGAAAAGAAACGAGATCAGTTTGCGATTCTGCCGGTTGCAAATGGCTTCTTAAATAGACATTTAGTGTTATCTTATTGCATTTTTGTATATTCGGAAGTCTTTTTGTGCTTTTGAGTATGTGAAAGTGTTACCTAATATTTCATTATATATTTAGGTATACAACTTATATTATTAGGAGTATTTTTAAACACGAAAAAGTATATATTTCAGAAACACCTGTTGCTTGGCGGCAGCTTGACGGTTTGTGTTCTGTTTCATTGTGTAGTACGTCATATTTATAACTTTTTGTCCTGTTTAATTGTATATTTTTTCCGGTAACTTAGTGTAAGTAATTATGTCCCAGGAATGTTGCATACCTGGCTCCAATGGGAACTATAAAAATGGGCCTTACGTTCATGTTTTCGATTTTCCTAAGGACGTAACTTTACAGCAAAAATGGCTAATATTGAAACTTTTTGTATAGCGAGTCAATTTGTATTTCAACATCAAAATTAAAACTCCGTTTATTTCACATAGTTTGACCGATATACAGTCAATATTTGAAGCCAAATATACCAAAACGTTTTCGAAAACTTGATGATAACAAAATAGTACATGCTTTAGATTTTATTTGTTAACAATTAGCATTTAATTGCTTACAACTGCAAAGGAAAGATATAGGTATTCAAGTAGAACAATAATTTTATGTTCTATTCTCTATACTATTAGAGGTGATTTTATTTGTGAACAATTAGCATTGCTATACTACTATTAGACCACATGCATACAAATACTTAAGGGATTATGGGTCTCTTATTTTACCACATCCTCAAACTATAATGGGTATGTATTTGTAATAAACATATGACTGATCCCCATATGTATGAAAAAAATATCTTCTTAAACTATGTTTGAAATGTGTTTGGATTGCTAAAAGATCATGAGAGATTTGTGACAGTGCTTTTAGATGTATGCCAACTGAATGCATAAATATTTTTTATAACTAATCATATATTTTATTTGGGACCTATTTCTTTAGAAGTATAATGTATATTCATGGCTTGTTCTATAATTCGTTTTTTTTTAATTATTTGAAGTAATAATAATAAAGAGAAGGTGTCGAATAGTTAGTTCAGTATATGTATTTATGTGTTATAACATTTTTTTCAGTGTTTTCAGTAGTATAAAAAATTTATTATACAAAAATATATATCCTGAATTTTGGCGCAGGTGTAGGGGAGTTAGGATCCTGCATTTAATAAACCAACACTCAAACATAACTTTTGGGATTTGTCAAGAAATCTGTCATATTGCTAGCATTCTTTAAAATAAGTTAATTATTGATAGTTTTCATAAATATTAGTGTATGTAGCCCCTTATATTATTATGATTAAAATTGCACGGCCTACATCGACGCCGTCACACGACAAGCACTAAGGCTTTGTTATTGAGTCGGTTTTGGTTAACACACTGAGAAGTTACCTAAATGAAGATGCTTTTAAATTTTAGATTTTAGGTCCTCCTATGTTTTGCCTATATAACTATATAATTTAATTATTTTGCAAACGGCGGTTGACTGGTAACCGAAGCGTTAATAAAATATCATCCGAGCTCAAAGCCCGCGCTTTGTAGCCGAAACATGAGAAAATTCATAATTATCTTGACACCCTTATAGATTATTCAGGATAATCCGCTGACGAAATAATAAAAAAATTACAGCATATGATATGAACCCCTGTTTTCACGTTTCCATTCTGAATTATGTTTTTATATTGGATTTCATTATCATGATTTCTCCGTCTGCCATAATTACTAACGTTCACAAATCTCATTCGCAAATAGCCCCAGCTTCCTCAATTATCGTCGGCAAGTTAAACTCTCCTAGTACCTGAAATTACTCAGTATTCAAAATTTAGGTCGAGCGGCATTTTCCTGAATCTATTTACCAAAACTTTAAACAAATAGGTAACACATTTATCGGTTCCGCGCATTGTATGAATTTCCATTGTGTTTGGCTGGTCAATCTCAACACGATATACTTATTTAAATTAGCTTTCTTCGTTAAAATAAACACGCACCACTAAAAATAAATCATGTCTGCTAAAAAAAGTATTTTCACGATAAAAAGCTGAACACAGTTTTAGAAAATAATCTGCAAAAACATTATGACGCAAGCAGTTCGGTTTAGGTCAGTATACTTCTGAAACCTCATGTCTTACAGAAAAACCTTGGAATTGTTCTTAACAAGCTTTTAGATCATTCCATCTTTTTTCCCTACCCCATTCTTTCACCTGTGTCAATTAGTAAAAAATGGATTCCTGAAGCCCAAAGTACAGAAAGTCACATTACACGATATTTTCAAAACCTACAACCTACACATAACTCTTTAAAGCTACCTTTCCCTATTTTATACAAGCAACAAATAAACTAATAAAACAAGAACACTCACTTCAAATCACTTGTTCTTGAAAGATAATTGAGGACTTTGTTGCAAGAAGGGGATGAGTGATTTTTTGAAAGCTTTTCAGTGGAGGCAAAAAAAAATCAAAAACAAACCTTTTTTTGTGTGTTTTTTTTACAGAGTACGTCCTGTTTTGCATAAAAAATCTGACCTAGGCTAATTTCTTAAAAAAGCAAAGGCAAAAATCATCAAAACATTTTGTTGGTTCCAATAACGGGATGAGTCACCACAATAAAATGCAGAACCTTCAATATCGGAAAAAAATGCAGATTGTTTGGTGCAAGAACGGGATAGATCACTTATCTCGTTCTTGCACCAAATTTGTGAAGGGATGAGTGAAAACTGAACATAACTTTATTGTTTATAGACATATCTGTCTCGTTCTTGCACCAAACGATAGGTTATGTTTTGCAGAAGTTTATGGAACTTAAAACTCAATTTTGGAAAAATAGTGACTCATCCCATTTTTGCACCAAGTTCCTCAATTATTATGCTTATTACCTAAACATGTTTTGAAAGCATTGTGTGGTCCAGTGCGAACAACCTTAAAGGCAAATACCCTTCTGGCAACAAATTCTCTGTTCATCCATTGCGAAAATATACCTTTAAGGAAAAGGCGCACCGGACATCCTAATATTTCTTTACCTAACTAATCCCCCATTCAGTGCCCAACTGCACCTTTAAGGAAAAAGACTCCCTGAATTGTTCTTCTTTAAATACGCCACTTAATAATGAACATCAGTTATTAAAATTCAAATCAACCTAAATACATCGATCTGTAGTATATAAAAGCCAACCTTTTAACTTAAACTTTAACATAAAATATATTAAAAGTAAACTAAAATTAAGTTTAAAAAGGGCCCATCACGAATAGCAGCTCACTAACAAAGAAACATAGACATCACGCTCTTTTGATTATTATATCACGCCGAATCACCAATAGATGTACATTTATTTCTAAGCGATCACCATTTGAGCTACAGATCGACTGCAATAAGCAAATCTTTTCTGTGAGAAGTGATACGGAATAGGATAGGTGTCAAGGGGTAGAGATTTTTATGGCTCCGGGAGCAATCAAGTGACTCCACACAGGGAAGGAATTCTACCCCAAGAAGGATCCATTCCCTCTTGAGAATGTGTGATGAAAAGCTCGAAGTTACCAATCTCTGTAATTCTCAGTGATGTTGAGTGATGGTTATTCAAATCTGAAGAGCTGGCACAGAAATTAATCATGTGGGTGTCAATGACTTGGGTTTGGAGATTTATTTTTATTTTGAGGATACATTTTTCTTGACTGATCCTGTATATCAGAGTACACTGGAATCAAAGGGCACTTGCCAAAAATGTTTTAAATATTAAAAAAATAAACTTGGTATTTTGGGCTAGGATGGCGTTACTTGTAGAAATATTGAAAAGCCACTTCTACCATATCTGTTTATAGTTTCTGGTTTCTTTCTTTTTACATAAACTTCTCTCCTAGTTTTGTTATAGTACTTTAGATAATAGTATAGTGTAATTTTCTCTATGTTAGGCGATATACATCTTTGATACCCTAATTTTTTCTCTCATCGAATACTGCATATTTCTCTTTATCTGCTTTACATATACTTTTTATGAAAAACTAGTTTCAACTCTTAGTTCCTCATATATTTTGCTGCCCAAGTTTCGTCTTCTGAATGTACTTATCTGAGACTGTTGAGTTCAACATTTTTTATACTCTATACTATAGTTAAATTTCTCTATATCTCCACATTAATAGGGATGGAAGGAAATTGCCTACTAGTAGTCTTTATACAAGTGCATCATAATAAAAGAGAGAGAGAGGGAGATAGGTTGTAAAGTGTAACCGGCCTTAAGCGTTGGGCGCTAAGTAACATGGTTTGTCAATTGCTCAACAGGCCACTCATCGGTTTTAATTTTATTTAAGGGTGTGGGTTTATGCGTTGTCAGTTAGATGAAGGTGCCACTAAATTTTTAACTAGGAATATATCAACGATTTTTTACACATTGAAATCAGGGCAGTAAAATTTCAAAACATACCCTAGACAGGAATATTACGAAAATTGAGGAAAGGTACGTTTGACACTAATTTACCAAAATAAGGTAAGAACTGCTTGTGCATCTATTGGTGACTCGGAACAATATAATAATCAGAAGAGGATGATGCGCATGCCTCTGTATTAGGAACGACTATTGGTGATCAGTCCTTTTTAAATTTAATTTGGTACATTAATTTAAGTTTACTTTTTAGTATATTTTGTGTTCAAGTTGATTTTAAGAGGTTTGCTATTATTTGCTATAGATTCACACATTTAAGGTACAGTTTGACATCGAACTGATGTTCAATTAAGTAAAGTAGAGTCAGCACATTCAAGCATTTCTCTTAAAGGTACATTTTGGCACTGGATGAACCGAGAATGTTTGAAATTGTTGCCAGAAGGGCGTTTGCCTCTCGGGTACTTCGCCCTGCACCAAGCTGTCGCTTACCTGGTTTGCGCGCTCTTTCAAAACATGTTTAGGGGTTGCAACATTGTCGTTCCGACTGATTAACTGTCTGATTATAATAATTTTACATAATGGTACTTCATAACTGACTCGTTAAGATTTATTTATGTACAACTGCGACACGTACACCATGGTAGACTCGCACACGTTTAGTAGCAATAGGTATTATACTGATAACCCTTAATTATTAGTATTGATGTGACGATATATACCTTGTGCATATTGCGTTTATCATTAATTTGTTGGAATTCATTTTGGATCTTTCGTAATCATCTGCAGCCAAACGTGCCTAAAAATTGTTCGACCATTCTTATATACAGGGTGTTTCAAAAAACATGCATCAACGCTCGGCCGGAGATTCATCATCAAAAAATAAGAAAAAAAGTTCATATAAACGTAGGTCCGGATATGCTTAGTTTTCAAAAAACATTTTAAAAAAAATCGGCTTTTTTTAAATATCTTAAATATACTTTGTTGTTGAAATTTGGCAGCGTTATTTACAGTGATAAGGGGCTAATTTTTCTTTAACTGGATTAAAATTATCAAGTCCAGTGGCGTCCCCGAAGACACCTTGTCGAATATTTTTGTCGAAAAAAATGTACGCCACTGACTTTTTTCCAATTTTTATATTTTTTTATGATTAAGCCACTAAAAATAATTTTTTTTTGTCTCTTGAGTTGTTTTCATATCTTACCTCCTTTTCGAAAGAAAAAATAAAAAGCATATTATTGCATGTCCCTGGACAACAAAAACATGCTCCAACCAACGCTCGGCGAGAGATTGGCCATCCAAAAATACTAGAAAAAGTTCTAATAAACATTGGTTCACAAACGCTTAGTTTTTGAAATACAAGGGTGTTAAGAAAAATCCTAAAAATCTAAAACGTTTTAGATTGGTTGAAACTTTGGTAAAATTATGTGATGCATAGATAGTAATTTTTCACCAAACTAACATACATCTTTTCCAACAAAAGCGTACATTTGGGTATACCTATTAATATAATTGTAAAAAAATTTGTGACTCGGACTAAACAGCGGGTCACACATTTGTTTACAATTATATTAATAGGTATACCCAAATGTAAACTTCTGTTGGAAAAAAATGTATTTTAGTTTGGTGAAAAGTTACCATCTATGCATCACATAATTTTACCAAAGTTTCAACCAAATATCTCTATGGTGCCTGTTTTTGTTGTTCAGGGACATGCAATAATATGCTTTTTATTTTTTCTTTCGAAAACGAAGTAAGATATGACAACAACTCAAGAGACAAAAAAAAAATATTTTTAGTGGCTTAATCATAAAAAAATGTAAAAATTGCAAAAAAGTCAGTGGCGTACATTTTTTTCGACAAATATATTCGGCCATGTCCCTTCGGGGACGCCACTGGAATTGATAATTTTAATCTAGTTAAAGAAAAATTAGCCCCTTATCACTGTAAATAACGCTGCCAAATTTCAAGAAAATCGGACAAAGGATATTTAAGATATTTTAAAAAAGCCGATTTTTTTTAAATGTTCAATACCCTGTATCTTGAAAACTAAGCATTTCCGGACCTACGTTTATATCAACTTTTTTTCTTATTTTTGGATGATGAATCTCACTTTCATTATAATTCAATTTAATTTCAATTCAATTTAATTAAAATTACAGTCTGTATGTATACACACATAATCTAGTTCTATATTTGTAGGCATATATCAGGGCATTATTTGTTTCCAATTAAGCTCTTTTACATATCATTTATATTTATATAATTGTGTTTATTGAAAGAAACACGACACCACTTATCTGCTCTGAAATACCTCAACCAAACAAGTGTAGTTGATAGTCGTTTGATTTTGAATCGCCCTTAAGGAATCTCAAGACCGAGGATCTTCTAGTTTGGGTCTGCGGATTTAGTTATTTGAAACTAGTGGCGCCCTAGTCAAAACTAAATAATTTGACCCACTCCGACGCCGACGAGCAGTCGGAGCACATGTTGCGCTGGTCGCATCCTTAAGGGTAAGTAACATCTTATTTATTTTATATTGCTAACTTATTTAAAAGGGTTTTACGCGCAACAAATGAGATTTCAGGCAAACAAAAACTATACGCATCGATATGCTAAGGTGAATTTTTACCTCGAAATCTGTCATAAAATCCACGAGAAACTACCATTACCAAAAAATATCAAAATTTTTCCACTTCAAACCATTTTCAATGAGATTTCAGTTATTTTGACATGACGTTTAGGTTAGATAGATACATTTAGATCTATCTAACCTAAATGTCATGTGAAAATATTGGAAGACGTATTCCTTATAATTTCTCATAATACATCAAAAACAAAGCCACCTATTCAGATTCGTAAAATTGCCGAAATGTTGAAAACTCGATCTTGTATGGAAAACTGTTTAAAAACGTTTTTATAGAAGAGGTCACGAAGTTTACGAATCTGAGATTGATTGAAATAATTATGCGTTGACTGACACGTGTTAGAGTATATTTTTCAGACTAAAAACCAAAAAATCATTTTTGGTATATTCTGCTCATACCTCCCTACTTTAATGTACGGAAATTTGGCCGCTCTAGATTATTTGGTTTTATGTATTGTATACAATATTAAGTAGTGTCAAAGCCATATAAAAACAATAATGAATGACTGTTATACATATATCTATTTTATTACTTAAAAATAGTTTTTGATCCAGAGTAGTTATCGGTTAATTTTATCTTATTTATATTTTTATTAAAATTTTTAAAAATTTGACGGTAAAATTGTTATAAATATAGAAACTTTCGCCTAAATGATAAAAATAACGATTTTATTATTTTAGGTTGATATTAATAGAAATGTTTGATTTTTCCAGTAATTAAAATTTTTTATTTAAATAGCAGAATTTTATTTATTTGGAAATTTTTATAAATATTACTGGGCATATAAGGAGGAATTTTACAAAAAAAATCACTGAAATAAAAGTTTTCTGTAAAAATACTAATTTTTAGTAAACAGACCAGAATTTTTATGACAAATTTAAAATTTTTTATTTGCAAAATATTTTTTAAATGTTTTTTTTAGTAAGAGTATTTTTAAAAATTTGATACTTTTGAAATTGTGTGAATTTTTTTTTTAATTTTGTTTTTAACTTTCAAAATTTGACCCCTTTTTCGACAACTTTGAATACATTTTTCGGGTAACGCCTTAGCAGTGTCGTGTCAAATCTCGACATGGCGAGAAGTTTATATTTAACTAGCTCACCCTGTATCAAAGACATCATCAATATCAAAGTGTCTTCAAATACAATCTTTGGCGTAGATTCTGTTCAAGCAATTCTAAAAAAAAATACTTTTAGGGAAAAAATAAAAACCTTAATTTTTTTGGAACAAGAAATCGTTTTAAGTTTTGTAATTCTTCCTGAAAAGTCCATTTTCCCGACATTTTCGAGGCAGAGAAGCGTGTGGAGAGTCCTTCTCGTAGGAATTCCCTATCGAACTGTCGTCTAAGTTTGTCTATTTTTGCGACATTTTTTGCCGTTAAAACGACCGACTTTTTCAAAAATATACATGCCTAAAAAAATACTCTTCATTTTTCCATTCTTTAATTCTGTCGACAGTTGCCGTGCATCAAAGCAAAGTTTTGAAAAATCGCGTGTTTGACCATGACGTAATGATTCGGAAATGGAATATGGAATCGCCATAAGCAATGGGCCGTCGCGTCGGTGGCCACCAAGTGTTGCCTAAAAACGGGCCAAATCTTCATTTTCCGTTCACAGTCGTTTTCTAGAACAATGTAAACCCCGATTTTACCCGAATGAGCGCGAGCCGAGTGACGCCTCAACTTAATTCATACCCACTTTTGACTGTTTCTTTCTCTCGCTAACCGAGCGTAACGCGTGAATGCTCTGTTAGATCAGTCACGCGTAGTGAATAAGTTCACTATCCAGAGAAATGTGTGATGAGCATGCCTAAAGAAGGTTTCACTTCAAAAAAACTTTTTAATACCAGTTAACAAATTTGTATTAAGCTCAGATTTGAAAGGAGACTGTATTGCCAACTTTGCGAAGTATGTTTTGCGCTCTCTGTATACGTGTCAAAAGCAGAATTTCTTCATGCTTCAACATTTAAATAGTTTTCCAATATTTCTCATAATTTACGGGGTAATAAAACCCTTTTGCAAATAGCATGAAAGCTTTTAAACAAAAAGCTCTTAGTTTTCATTCTGTAAATGAAACTTTGTTTATTCAATACAAAGCTTAAA
Organism: Pissodes strobi; assembly: GCA_016904865.1. Classification (NCBI taxonomy): domain Eukaryota; kingdom Metazoa; phylum Arthropoda; class Insecta; order Coleoptera; family Curculionidae; genus Pissodes; species Pissodes strobi. The sequence continues at coordinate 41,494 of JAEQML010042982.1, read as the reverse complement.
AGTGCCATAAAAGTTTGAGAGTTTCCTGTAGTTATTTTTATATTTCCATTCCTTTATGTTATCAACGTTTTATGATTTTTCAAATGAGATTGTTCGATTCAACCGAATTTAAACAAACCTATTTTCGTGTTTACGCTATAAAATTCTTATTAGCCCATTCTGTGGCGCTGGAAAATACTAGATCTCTCTATATTTGTCTAGGAATACCGGCTAAATCAAGGACTTATAACACTACAATATATTGTCATATCTTGGTAAAGATTATTATATAATAATCTCTGATATCGATATTATAGCAAAGCACATTTCTAAGGGATTAGGCAACTTAATTTGACAAATAAAATACCTTTAACAAGTAGATTATAGTTTTAAAGTTGGATTAGGTCTTCGTGAAGATGGACGCTAATTCAATTATGAGCTGCTCGTCAAATGCGTCGATAAATCCAATTCGATATTCGAAGTTTTCTATCTCGGAAAGTGTGGAAAAATATAAAATTTTAATTAAAGCGCCATTTTGTCATAGTTTCTTGTTTAATGCAATTTATTGTATAATGAAGAAAGTGAATGCCCTGGACTAGCAACCAGATTTTCTCTCAATTTAATTAAAAAATAGTGTTGTAGAAGAAAAACTTGCAATAATCAAAATCAAACCAAAGTTAACAAAATATATCCGAACCAAAAAATGACTAATAATTGAACCCAGTGTGCGCGAGACCAAAATATTAGGTGAATATCTATTATAAAATATAAGCCTTGTTTTTCTGAGACAAAATTTCTATTAGCGACCATAGTTTGCCTAGATTTTTTTAAAAAAACATTGTTTATAATATTAAATGCTTTATTTTCATTCTACAACTGTTGTTGCGAGATACCAGGGTATAAATTGGCATTAAGTCAATTTCATGAGCCCTAACGAACTTAAAATACCTAAAAGAAACTGTTTTCGAATGGGAAATCTGTCTTGTGTTGTTTTCTAAAATTAATAAAACTAGGTAAAGCCTATAATTTAAAATAAAACAATAATCCATAAACCAAAAAGAAAGAAAAATAATCTAAATACAAATAATAAATAAAAACGAATACTTATAATGTATATGTATAAGAAAGCAAAATAAAATGCGTTGACAGTTCATAAAAGTTTTTAGTGCCCTTAGCGTCAGATTTTCATATTAACATTTAGGTTTTTAGTATTTAACTAACGAAAGCAGCTTTCTTATTAGAAAAAGCAAAGTCTCTTGAAATGGACTTAGTGTCAATTTATACCTTGGTCTTTCGCAACATCAATAATTATAGAATATATCTAAAGCAAAAAAATAATATTTTACTAGATGTTGCAAAGTGTCTCCTAAGTTTTATTTAACTGAAATTAAAAATTTGAAAGAAAAACAAAAAGATTATGATAATTAACTAAAGATTTTTCATAACGAAATTAAAATATTTGTACAAAAAATTAAAATAAAGAAATCTTGTAATGTAATATTATTTTTCGATTAGCTTGGAACCACTTCCATTGCTTATTATTTACAGAACCTAGAAAAAGCAGCTTGTATAACATTTTTGCAGATTTCTCGATAGGGCGAAATAATCGGATCTCAAGATTCAGAAAGTTGAGTCGATACACGCAAATTAAATGGATTCGATTCTTATATCCATATGGTACCAAAAGCAATGTAGTTTTTAGCCCCCGTATCCTCTTTATTTAATTTTACAATATTCTTTTACAAATTAGACAAAACACATCAAAAGCTAAAAATTACTAATTGAGGCATTAACTCCTCCTACTTATAAGTAGGCATACTGACTAATATTAAAATTGCAGTGACATCATCAAATGTAGTCCACTGCTTTTGCCGTAAGAATAACAAGAGCCCAGTAAAAGTAATAACGACTGGAATTTCAATTCCTAACTGGCCGTCTTCGATGTATTGGGTATCCAGTGTTGCCAGATTGGACGCTTTATCGCAATTTGGGCTACTTCTCACTGTAATTTGCGACGAATTATTTTTCAAAGAAATGGTTACGATTAAAAAAAAAATGCTGCCCCCCGGAAAATATTTGTCTTGGATTACTGGTTTAACATTTCAAACCGGTTATCCGATAAGGACAGTAGTATAGGGTCCAAAAAATGCGCATTTTTTATAGCTATCAAGTGGCAAGTAATTACCAATTGCGCTTATTTTGTTTTTATTTAGTGGATTTTAGTGATATGTAACTTGGTACCTTTAAATATCGGATAGTATCGAATATTAAAACCACATATATCCTATTCTTTTTATGTGGATGTTGACTTGGATGCGCTTATTGATTATTAAATTACAATAAAACACTAATATTGTAAAATCAAATATTTGAAAAATATGGAAAAAATATCAATGCAAACTTTCAAGCGAGGCTTACTAGCACAACCACAAACATATTAAAACACGAGAAGACCTACAAGCCCTAAAGCAAATAGAATAAAAATATTTAAAACATAATATTATTTTTACTCTAATATACATTAGATGCTTAATGTAAAAGTTTGCTTTGGTAAAGTTATATTTAATATAATTAAATATTTAAAATCTGGAAAGTAAATATATAAAAACCGGAAAGTGAAGCATTACGAAATCAAAACCTTTAAGAAAATAAACGTTACTAACTTAACTAACTTAATAACCTAATTATTTTCTAGAAATATTTAGTTCCTTTTAAAAACATAATTTTTTTAATTTGGTCTAAAGCTATGGGCTGTGCTTTGGGAAATATCCTCTCACCAGGTACGGATGTTGCTACAACAGAGAAGTATTTTTTGCAAGGCGAGCTATTCTTGGATAAATTAACAATTAAGTAATTCCCTGTTTTTCCACCAATGAAGCACATCTTCTTCTTCGAGAATAAAGTTCCTAACTCCTCTTCTTACTTCTACTTAAACTTTTAAATGCAATTGTGTTGCTCAAATGCCTTTCAACAAATGCTGTAAAAATTTAAGTCCAACTAAATATACGTTAAATAGTATCTCAATAATGTATGAAACTAACTCTACTGAGCCAGCCGAGCCAAATCCTGATGGACAGGATGCCTCGTCCTGACCACCTGCAAATTCCATTCTGCATATTCGCAACAATATAAGTTTTTAAACGTATAACTTAAAATATTTATTGTTATTTTGTTTTTAATATATTTGTGTAGGATATGGTAATTGTTATAAGAATATATTTGATGTGGTTGGGCGATTTTGGGCTACTAAAACTTGTAGGAAAATGATAAACAAAAAAAACTTATTCAAAATTTCAAAATTATTAAAAGCATTTTCCGATTTCTACTTCGAGAATTTGACGATTGACGTTAATATCTGCCGTTATTTTCTTGCATTTTTCTTAAATCGGAACTATTTCTGTGCTTTTGTGCGTGAAAATTGTAGCTAATATATCGTTGTATATTTAGGTATACAATTTATATTGTTAAGCGTTTTTTTGAATACATAAAACTATATGTTTCAGACTTAAAGACCTGTTGCTTTCGTGCAATAAGAGTGGGAATTATTATTATTATTATTATATTATTATTATTATTATTATTATTATTATTTAGTGTAGTTATGCCTCAAAAAGGCGGTAATGCAATGCTTGCTATAAGGCATAAGCCCTCATTCCTATAAATATTTGCGTAATCATGCTCTTATTATTTTACCTCATCCTAACACAGTAAAATCTATTTGTAACAGATTCATAACAGATCCCCATATTGATGAAAGACATTACTTTACCTCTTTGACACTGTTCAGCTACTGAAATGAATTTTTAACAACTGGCTAACTAAACCTGAGCAAGCATTTTTCTAGCCCGATTTTGAGGCAGGCCAAAAGAATGTGCTTCGTTTTCAGTGGTCACTAAAAACGACACACAACGAGACAAAATCTTAAAACATGAGTATCCCCTTAGTTTAAAGGCTGTTTTTCAATCATCTATAGAAAGGCAAAATATTAAATTAGCTCTCAACATTTTGTTAGATGTCTGGTCCCAAAACTGTATAACAAAATTCCATTTCAAATAGGAATACTAAGACAAAAAAATTTCAAGTACAGCTTTAAAAAATTCGTTTTAGAAAACACACAATATATCTAAAACAACTGCAATTATATTACAAAAAAAAATAAAAGAAAAGAACTTTAATTTAATTTGAAAGAAAATGGACTTAACGCCAATTTATGTCCTGGAATCTGGACTGAAACAGTTGTATCTATAATATATTCAGATGGCGTAAAATGTAAATATTTTCTTCAAAGTTTTATTAAACTGTATTACAAGAAAAATAAAAAATACTTTAACAAATGAGAATAAAATAATAAACTAATCCAAACTAACCCAAACCGTTGTTTGAGTAAATTACTCAAACAACGCCCAAACTAATGGTTTTTCACAAGGAAATTATAATATCTATATAACAAATAAAAATAAAGAAAACTTGTAAAATAAAATCATTGTTCAATTAGCCTAGAATCGCTTATTATTTACAGAATCTAGAAAAAGCAGCTTGCATGACATTTTTGCCAGTTTCTGGATAGGGAAATAATAATCGGATTTCAAGAATCGAAAAGTTGAGGCGATTCACGCCAGATTCGATTCTTTCGATGCATATCACCACAAGAATCGATTCTAATATTAAATGATTCAATTTGGCCATTCCTAATTCGAACATATGATTTCAAAAACAATGTAGTTTTTAGTCCCCGCATTATTTTTGTTTTATTTTACAATATTCTTTTACAAAGTTAACGTAATTCTTCTTATTTAAATTATATTACCGGCGGAAAAGCATCTTTGATTTTTAAAGCTCTGTACGTACTGCTATGAATAATTAAGAAGAAACTTTTATGGAAGCATCTAATTCCATGCTTCTAGCCGCCATTATTATATTATGTTAGCGTTTTGTTACACAGAAGACAGAAAGAAGCGTAATGTGAAAAAGATAAATTCGACCCCCATACTGGGTTCCTCCGGGAAGACGCCCCAGCTCGCTCCCCATGGCGCGTCCCCGCGTGCGTACTGTTTAGAGCTACGAGACGAAATACATCCTATATCGAAATTTCACTTCCATTAACATCATTTAATTTGTTAACTCTACAAATCCTTAAATTGAATTTTCCGGCGAATTACATTAAAAATAAATTATTTTGCAATTTGGGTACGGATACACGGTTGCGCTTTGTGTGTGGGAAACAATAGGAATCTAGTTTAACTTAAAAGGATTTCTGTAATATGACCTAATTCACTATAAATTTAACCTTCGAAAACTTGGACTAACTATTTTTGTTTCAGATCTTTAACTCTGATCCAACTTTGGTTTTAAAAGCAAAATTATTTGAAAAACGATAAGTGGGTTCATATAGACAAATATTTTAATCTAAGAAATAACATACCGTAAATTTAAAAATTTACTGGGAATATGGCAACCCGTTAGCCGGTAATACAATATATTTTAATACATAGTTTAAGAGATAATTTTCATATTCTTAAATGAAATTATGTGAAAATATTTTGCGCAAGCTCCGCATGTGAAAAAGCAACATAACCTTTCTTTTTTTTGTTTTATTTTTGTTAAATTGTTTATGATTTGTATACCTTCAGGCTATATTTTACAATTTATTAAGTGCTGAATTGAAATTATTGTCTAATATTATGTTATTTGTCTGTTAAAACGATACGAAAGTAGGTTGTGTTATTCCTTAAATCATTTTTAAAGTAAATTAAAAACGAATCTGCATTAATCTAAACTACATAACATTGCCATCTGAAAAAGGGTTAAAATTAGGAAAATACAGGAATTTTTAAAACCCGTACATTGCACTATGGCTTCTCATTTCATAGAGCTGGCCGCTTTTGATGCTCCTTTCTGAACAAACCATGGCTGGGTTCTCGGTTTTCGTTACAAATGGCCTTACTTACTAGTTTTCAATAATTTATTTGCATATTAAAGGCCATCATATAATTTCACACAAAAAGTGAAATGGCTGGTCGCCGTCTGAGATAAATTTAATTATTTTACCTCACGCACTATTTCACTGGTTACATTTGTAGTCAAAAGTCATTTAACTAGACGTTTTTGTCAAACCACCACGGCCATAATATGGCTCTTTTTTGTAGATATGTCGATCAGTTAAAATGAAAGTGTTGGTAAAAGGTATATGCTGGGTGGTTCTAAATGGTCTGCACAAAATGCTGCGGAGGTGAAAAATGAGGTTCTAGCCAAATTTACCTCTGTCCAAAAGTTGATAGTTCCGAGATAGAGGATGTCAAAGTTATTATTTATTAAAATAAATATTTATCATCTTAATAAAAGCATGGTTTCTACGAAATTTGGTATTTAGGGTTATTTACGAAGATAAATCGAGATTTGATCACAGTTTCGATGTATATTGCAAAGCGCGGCACCAGCAGAACTTTGTTTATATCTAAAGGTTCATAACTTTTTGTGTCTCGGTATGTTAAATTTTTAGTTACATTTTTTATTCCTTGGCATCTTTTGCTCAGAAAATATGTCGCTTTGAGCAGCCGTTCCGGAGATAATTGAATTTAAATGTTTTAATGCTGAAACTGGTCATAGCAACAAGTTAACAATGATAAGTATCGTCATTAGTTATAAAAGAGTATTACCAATCCGATAAGTGTTAAGAGACGCTAATAATAATAATTATTGTTAATATCCTAGGTAATAACTAAAACCTTAATAATAATTAATATAATTCTAATTGTCAACTATTTCCTGTTTTGGTTTGTTATTGACTTGTGTGCGTCGTTTGGTTTCCTGCCATTTCATCCTTATCATGTTAGCTCATCGCTATGTAAATTTAGTAATTGTTGTATTGACCTTTAAACACATTATCAATTTCTTGGACCCACCCTAAACCTGAAGGGATGAATTTCAGTTAGTGATGCCGTCGAGACGAGAGATTCTCGTCTCTCGTCTCGTCTCGTCTCGTCTCGACGAGACGAAAGAGTTTTTTTCTCTCGAATGAAACCTCGAGACGAGACCTGAGAAAGATGCTCTCTCGTCGAGAATTTCTCGTTTTTCTCTCGATCTCTGGAGCTAAAAATTGGCATAATAATAATAAAAAAAAAACAAATCATCTTTATGATTTTTTCATACATAAGTAATTTAGTGATGCATATTGTATTAAATTCGGAGTTGGCATACACATTTTCTACACTTATAGTCGGTTTCCCAATGTCGAGTTAACTCGCGAGTTACCCTCAATTTTCTATAGAAAACCCGCGGGTTAAACCTAACTCGTTATTGAAAAACCGGTCCTTAGGGTTTTTAAGGGTGAAAAGGGTGAAGGTCATTGAAAAAAAATACAAATGGGGTATTGTGAGGCCTTATTTGGAAGGTGTTATCGAATACCTTATGATACCAAAATATTAGATTCATATAACCCTGTTGTGACTTTGGATCTAATCTTAAACGTGATCTAATCTTAAACGTCACAGTGGCAACATCGCACGCATAAGTTTCGTAATCTGTCAACAACGCGACCGAAGGACGTGGCAACGCCACCGGCGCGTCATGGAAACCAAGGACACGGAATAATAATAATGCAGGAGATGGTGCTCTTTTGAATGAACTCTCCTTAATTTGTATTTTCATGTATTTTCTTTGAGTTGTGTTATTAATAAATAGTTATTCATTGACATACAGTCCACCTTAATTTGGAAGGCAATAACATTTGGTCCTTCGAGCCGGCTGAGAGAAGAATTCAGCTCAGTTGATGCCAAGAAAATAGACACAATCATTATTGAGGAGTACAAGTGAGTTCGTTCCTTTTTTCCGCCACTTCCTTTCTTCCTAGGGTTGCTTTAGTTTGTAAGGCAAAGTGTTTAATATTTCACGTTATAACTTTGATGAGTTTAAGGTAGCATGTTTTTCTGGTGGTTTGTCTTGAGATTGTTGTTGCAAACCATTTAAGAGTTGCCTAGTTAGTGCATAAATCGCTGTTTAGTTTGTTTAAAAATTGTTTTTTTTTAAATAATTTTACAAAATGGGCGGAGAAGCATTGAGAACTTTAATTAAGAAAAGGGGTGTCTTGAAGGGTAAAATCAAGGTTTTTACCAATTATGTTTTCAACCTAAAAGAAGCGATTGATAAGGGGGAAGGAATTTTAAACCCCAAAATTATTGAATTAGAGGAAAGAATTTTCAAGCAGGAAGGTTTCGGTAATGCAGGTCCAGTTATCAAGTCTTTAGAGTTTTCTGCAAGTAACTATGTTATAGCGCGGGAGTTACTATGCAAACAATTCGACAATAAAAAACTTTTAATCCACAATCATTTGGATGCTTTATTTAACCTTGAAAAAATTGCTAAATCTTCTTCCTTTAAGATGAGAAAATTGTCGGACACTGTTGCCAAACATCTTAGGGCGCTTAATATTTTAGAATTACCGACAAGTCATTGGGATATTTTAATTTTATATTTAATATCAAAAAGTCTAGATGATGCTTCGATGGCTAGATGGGAAGAATTTAAATCAAAAAAAGAAATTCCTTCTCTTGAGGATATGTATGAATTTTTACGAAATCGGGCGGATTTACTAGAACGTTTGGAACTAAATAAAGTTGACCGAAGTCAAATGTCAGGGAAAACACGAGGATTAGTTGCGACTGGTGATGACAATATTTCTGATCAAAACAGTTCTCCACCTGCCTTTAAGTTAAAGTGTGCAATATGTAAGGGAGTGCATAAAAAATTCTTATGTGAAAAATTTAAATCTATGTCGGTTTCAGATCGTTTTGATCAAGCTCAAAAATTAAAGTTATGTTTAAATTGTCTTCGCAGTGGTCATAGAAGTAGTCAATGTAAATTGTATGCTGCATGTAAAACGTGTCGCGCAAAGCATAACACTCTATTACATCGGGATTTACCAAATGATCAGAATAATTCACAAAATTTGCCCAATAATGAAGTAAGCTTAACCTCAAACTTAGATTTCGGTCAGACTTTGTTATCTACTGCAGTTATTGACGTTCTAAATGGAGATGACTTTTATGAACCAATCCGTGCGATTTTAGATTCCGGCTCGATGTCATCTTTTGTTACAGAAAGACTTAGTACAAGGTTAAATGTTCCTAAACAAAAAAATAATTTTGCAGTGTCTGGCCTAAACAGCGCTACATCTAAAATATATTTTAAATGTCGTGTCAAATTCAAGTCTCGATATAATAATTTTCAAACCGAATTATCCTGTTTTATTTGGCCACAGATAGCTGGGGATTTACCTACATCTACGATTAACAAAGATCTATTGTCGTTGCCAAAATGTTTAAAACTAGCTGATGAAAATTTTGGAATCCCAGGGCCTATAGAAATGTTGATAAGCGCAGATATTTTTTGGAATCTTTTATGTAATAGACAATTCAGTTTGGGTATTAATCGTCCTGTAAACTCAGCTAGGTTGGTTAGTTTCGGGTAAAATAAACAATAACAAAAATAATAAAGGAACCTTTTGCCATTTTTCAAAAACGCAAAGTAATCTTGATGTGATCAACTGGCACACTTTTTCGAAATAGAAAATGTCACAGTAGCTAATGCATGGTCCAGAGAGGAAATTGAATGTGAAAATCATTTTGAAAAAACGACAAAAAGATTGCCAGATGGTCGATTTATAGTTTCAATTCCCTTAAATAATACTAAAGAATTTCTGGGTGATTCCATAGAGTCAGCAAAAAGACGATTTAAATCTTTAGAGCGTAAATTTAAAATTGACCCATTTTTTTTTCAAAATATATTCAGAATTTATTTATGAATATGAATACTTAGGTCACATGAAAAGATTGGGTTACATTTCTGAAATAAAAGATAACGGATATTACTTACCTCATCACGGCATTTATCGAGAGCATAGTTCCACAACAAAGTTACGCGTAGTTTTGGACGCTTCATCAAAAACTTCTACAAGCATTTCGTTTAATGATCTCCAATTTAAAGGTCCAGTCATTCAAGACGACTTGATTTCTATTGTGTTGCGTTTTAGGCGGTACAAATATGTTATTACGTCAGATATTCAAAACATGTACCGCCAAATTCTGATCGATCCTAATCAACATAAATTTCAACGAATATTGTGGCGCAATAATGAAAATGAGAACTTTTCAGTTTTTGAGCTTGTTGCAGTAACATATGGTACTAAAAGCGCTCCATTCTTAGCTATCCGATGCCTTGTTGAGTTGGGTAAAGCATGTAATAAAGAGTACCCGGATGTTTCTGATATAATATTACATGACTTCTATGTCGATGACCTCTTAACTGGGTTTGATGACCTTGAACTTGCAAAGATTAGTTGCTCAAAAATAAACAATATTCTTCTTTCGGGTTGTTTTTGTCTTAGAAAATGGCGTTCCAATTATCCAGAGATTTTAGAAAGTTTAAAAGATTTAAACTTAGCAAAAAAATAAGAGGCCCAGGTAATTGGTGAAGACGATGTGGCTGAAACACTTGGATTAAGCTGGCTGACTGGATAAATTAGTTTTTAGCATTTCCATCCCAAACGATAAAATTCTAACAAAGCGAGTCATGCTTTCATGCATATAAAAAATATTTGGCCCATTGGATCTTGTGAGTCCATCTATAATTATAGCAAAGGTTATGTTGCAAAAACTTTGGCAAGAAAATTTGTCATGGGACAGTCCGGTTTCTTATGAATTGCAAGTCAAATGGAATCAATTTATCCAGGAACTTCCTTTTTTGAATGAATTATTAATAGAGCGTCATGTTATTTCTGACAATGCTGTTTGCGTAGAGTTGCATGCATTTTCTGATGCTTCTGAAACGGCTTATGGGGCAGCTATTTATCTTAGGTCAGAAAATTCAAATGGCAAAACTTTTTGTCATCTGCTAATTTCCAAAACTAAGGTAGCACCGATAAAATCACTTACAATTCCTCGGTTAGAGTTATGCGCAGCCCACCTCTTAGCTAAACTTGTAAATAAAGTAGTTCATTCTTTAAGGTTGCAATTCAAATCAATAAATTACTGGTCGGATTCAAAAATAATTCTGGGTTGGATTCGAATGCCTGTAAATCTATTGAAATCATTCGTAAGAAACCGTGTAGCTGAAATCCAAGAAATTTCAGAGGTTTCCTCTTGTCGCTATGTTCCGACTTCTCAAAACCCTGCAGATATTGCGTCTAGGTGATTAAGCCCTTCCAATTTAGCAAAAGCAGATATATGGTGGTATGATCCTAGCTGGCTAAGAGATAAAGAGGCTATTGAGAACGGTATAAAAATTCAATTACCAGAAATAAAAACTAATTTATTGATAGTCCGAGAATTTGGGTTTCCTTTTGAACGTTTTTCTAAATTTAATAGGTTAAAAAGATGTATGGCATACATTTTGAGATTCATAAATAATTGTTCAAGACCAAAAGGAGATCGGGTTTTCGGTGTATTATCTTCTCTGGAATTGGAAGCAGCTGTTAAAAGGTTAGTTAGTTAAACTTTCTCAAATATCAGAATTTTCTGATGAATATACGATTTATTAGAGGGAAGTGAAATAGACCCGAAGAGTAAAATTTTATCTTTAAACCCATTTCTGGATTCCGAGGGCATCCTAAGAGTTGGCGGGCGTTTACAAAATTCTGTCTTTCAGTATGACAAAAAGCACCCAATGTTACTATCATCAAAGCATCACCTAACACGACTTATTTTTGAACGAGAACATATAAATTTAATGCATGTAGGACCTCAACATCTAATGTTCAATATACGCGAAACCTTCTGGCCAGTGGGGGCTCACAACCTTGCAAAACATGTTGTACATAATTGCATTAAATGCTACAGATTAAAAACAAAAAATGTCCAACCTATAATGGGCATTCTACCAGCAAATAGAATTGTTGCTAATTTTCCATTTAAAATAATAGGGATTGATTATGCTGGACCTTTTCTTGTTCTTAATAAGAAGGGGCGTGGCTCAAAACTTCAAAAGGGTTATGTCTGCTTACTTGTCTGCTTCGCAACCAAAGCGATTAAGTTAGAATTCACTGATCTTTCTACCGAGGCCTTCTTATTAGCATTAAAGCGTTTCATTAGTCGCCGCGGAAAACCATCTCAAATTTACTCAGATCATGGTACTAACTTCGTTGGGGCAAAGAGGGAACTTAAAGAACTTTATGAATTCGTAAACTCTAATAGGGATTCTATTAACGAGGGAATTAAATGGCATTTCAATACCGTCCAGGCTCCACACTTCGGTGGACTCTGGGAAGCCGGGGTCAAGGCAATGAAGCACCATCTAAAACGTGTAGCGGGAAAATTTAACTTTACTTCGTCGGAGTTTGCTACTTTGCTTTGCCAAATTGAAGCGATTCTTAACTTCCGTCCCCTTTCTCCCCTCTCTACTGATCCGTTAGATCCATCTCCCTTAACTCCAGCTGACTTTATCATCGGCAGACCATTAACGTCAGTATTGGAACCAGACTTCACTTTGGTTAAGGAAACACACCTATCAAGATACCAGAAGGTTGAAAATGCTAGACAACATTTCTGGACCAGGTGGTACAAAGAATATATCTCGGACTTACAGCTGCGGCTGAAGTGGAAAAACGAACATGGAAAACTTCAAAAAGGCGCTTTGGTTATCGTTAAGGATGATAAACTTTCTCCTTTATATTGGCGGTTGGGTTGCGTCACAAAGTTATTCAGTGGCGGTGACGGTATTGCGCGAGTTGCAGAAATATTTACTAGTATGGGAGCAATAAGAAGAGATTTTTCCAAGATATGTCCATTGCCTGTGTGCGATCAGTGAACAATTTTATACTATTACACACAGTATTTTTTGTTAAAAGGCAGTGCTTTTAAGGCCGGGGGCATGTTGTGACTTTGGATCTAATCTTAAACGTCACAGTGGCAACATCGCACGCATGAGTTTCGTAATCTGTCAACAACGCGACCGAAGGACATGGCAACGCCACCGGCGCGTCGTGGAAACCAAGGACACGGAATAATAATAATGCAGGAGATGGTGCTGTTTTGAATGAACTCTCCTTAATTTGTATTTTCATGTATTTTCTTTAAGTTGTGTTATTAATAAATAGTTATTCATTGACATACAGTCCACCTTAATTTGGAAGGCAATAACAAACCCTCCAAAACGAAATGTCTCCCTCATTTTTTTTATTACATTTTTGCATTTTTGACATGCTCTAGAATCAAAAGGGTCTAACATGGGAAATAAAAAAAGGGTTCGTAAATATTATGTGATTGCTCTTAAAAGTGTAGGATCTAAGATCTAATAGGGCAAGATCTTATAGGATAGGATAAAATAAGATAAGGAATGTGCAAGATTTTTTTTTTAATTTTAAACCATTTTGATTCTGTAGAATCTCAACAATGTGAATGTTTAAAACATTGCCATTTTGTTTGAGATAATAATAAGAATTAGAACAAAATATTCTCGAATCTTACTTACTCGATAAGACCTTAAAAATAAAGTATCGCCTTCGCATTAAAAAAATTAAAGATTTTTTATCAATTTCATCAGTAAAAAAAGTCGTTTATGTAGTAATATTCCCTTTTCATTTCCAACAACTATTCTTTTACCTACCTTTTTTATATTCTTTTTATTTAGATATTATTGTAACCTGTATAAATTCTAATTTATGATCGCGCTAATAAAAATAATATTCTATCCTTTAGTGCGTTTGCCCTAACAACCGTGAGGTGTAAAGTAGGCGGTTTTTAGAAATAAGAACAACAATAGAGATCTTGCCAATTTGCTGTAATATAAAAATTGTAATTAAATTTAAATTCTAATATATTTTCAAAAAGGGTCCAAATTAAATCGAAATTTAAATTATTTTTTCTAAGAACCACAAGAATCCTATTTATCATACAGTTCACAATATAAATCGAGGGAGTTACATTTCCATAAATATGTGTTATTGAAAATGTCCCGCACCCTTACTTCTATAAAAAAAAAAAATTAATAAAACGCCAATCTTAAACATTTATTTTCATTTTAAAGGCACAAAAAGGATTATGTTAAAAAACGACCAAAATAATAAAAAAAATAACAAAACCTAGTGTTGGTTGCACAGGGTGATTTTTTATAATGTCCACCCCCTTCAACTTTTTTGTGCCACTGTGTAGAACAAAATTTTGACTGGAAAGCTATAGCGTTTGAGAAGTAGTTTGTTCGCAATACATATTTTTCTATACAGGGTGTTGCAGATTGCTTAAAAATACGTTGCATTTAATTAAAGGAATGTTCTTACAGCATTTAAAAAAAATAAGGTTACTATGAATTGTACACGATGAACACGTAGAAAGCTACAGCTTAAATAAATCTTAAAATTTGTAAAATTTAAAGTATGAAAATAAAATTCAAAGGAAGCAATTAAAAAATCTATTATTTAAATAATTTTAAATACATTTTCTCTTCTTTTTAAAGCTCTATCGGTCAGAGTAAGAATGTGTCAATAATCTGATTTTTCATACCAAGAAACCCCCGTATGCCAATTTTCAAAGTAATACGTCAAGAAATGCATAAAATATTAAACAAAAACGATTTTTAACATTTACACCCTGTGGATAAAGAACGGACCTATGTTAATATATACTTTTAATTCATAAAATAACCCAAGGAATAATCCCCTTTAACCCAGTATATTTCGTTATGTTTTATAGGCTTTTTTAAATTGAATATTTAGTATTTACGAGAGGGTCGAGACGAGACGAGAGAAGGGTTCTCTCGAGCGAGAGAAAGCGTTCTCTCGCCGAGACGAGAGACATATTTTCTCTCGGCTGACGGGACGAGAAGAGAGAAAGCCTATTCTCGTCTCGTCTCGTCTCGACGGCAACACTAATTTCAGTATCCAATAAAACATTTTTATTGGACAAAAGATGCCAAAGACTAAGAATTTTTAACTAAAAATTAATATACCTAGACACCAGAAGTTATGAAGCTTCAGATGTAGGCGAAGTGCTGCTGGTGGTACCTTCTGCAATGTACTTCTTCTACAAAAACTTCTAAGTATCAAATTTCGTGCAAAATATGCTATTATTAAGATAAATATTTACAAGGAAGTATTTAAAAATAATAAGTTTGACACCCTGTATCTCAGAAAATATCAACTTTTAGACTGAGGTAAATTTGGCTAGATCCTTATATTTTAGCCTCACAAATTTGTACTAGCATTTTGAAAATATCTCTTAGACATAACTAAAAGTTTTCGAATTTATGGTTCGTCTGAGTTAAGTGGAACGATTTTTCAGTGACAAATTTGTATTATTGTTAACTCACATCATAAATAGTTAATTAGCTCAGATCGTACCCGTTCGGAAATCTGAAACAAAAGAAAGTAATTTTTAGGACAATAATTACAAAGTTAAATAGTTAGTATGTAATAGCAAAAATCATGTATAAATAACCGTAATATTAAATTACAGTCTATCCGTTTGGAATGCGAAGTAATAAAAGAGATAAAGGTCATCCCGTCGGTAATAAACCAACCTGTAGTCTGGATTATAAACCGTATCGTAGGTATACTGTCAGTTTATTTTCTCACGTAATACGTTGTGCATTAGTTCAGAATAATAAAGATGTCTTCCCCAAAATGTCAAAAATAACAGCTTTAAGCCTAAATCAGTATTAATTTTAGTATAAAAGAACGTGCAAACCGAGTAAACGACAACTACAACTTGGTCCAGTTCGTAGCACCTTAAGGGCAAACGCTTGCTGGTAACAAGTTCAAACCCTGTCTTGGTCCAGTTCGTAGTACCTCAACGGCAAATGCTTACTGGCATCAAGTTCACACCTCCTTAAGTTACGTCAGTGAAAAAGAAAACAAAGTCAGTCAAAGTAAAGTCAACCCAAATTAAAGTGAAATCGAATTAAGCATATCAATATAAAGTAAACGAATTAGATCTCTTAAATCCAACATAAACTAAAAGTACTTTCAAGGGAACCTCAAATTGCCTCAAGGGAACCAAATAGGCCGCGTCCAATCAGTCCTCAACGAATGGTCATGCGCTTTACGCTCTTCTGGTAGGTACAATCATCAACATAGGTGCATACGTCAATTTATACTAAACCTGGGCATCAATATACGTACATTTGTTTCGAAGTCAGCGAGTTATTATTCTATTCATATTTATCATCATCTGAGCTACGCAACCTGAAAGAGTAAAGAGGATCACCACAAGCAAATATACTCTGCGACATGTGATGGGAAGCGTCCCAAAAATCCTCTTTGACAATATCACAATTAGGAATGTGATCAATTATATCAAAAATGATGAAGACCTTAATTTAAGCGTCGGTTATAGTGTTCAAAAGTGTTAAAATCGTCGTACGTATTAAAATCCATCACTTTTCGCTAGGAAAAATTTCACAGAAAATCCTTGCTAATTGAAAGGGGAGAAACCGTACGGTGGAGAAGAGATTGTCTAAGAAAAATTAGACATGAGCGTTCTCAGGAAAAATGCATTTATTATTTTGACAAATCTTGAATAAATGAAGGAAGTTTTGGTAGGAGAAAAATGTTTTGAGTTCATGGTTGATCAACTAGTCTCCGTCTATCTGGAAGAGGACGCCGTTTAATTAATATGTTACATATAGGAAGTAGCCATGTTTTCAATAACGCCGGTCTGCTTACATTTGAATCGAAAAAATAGGAGATTACCACAAGATTATGAATCCTTCTCCATTCGCAGATGATATAATTGATACCCCCCGGCTCAATAATTGTTATGGATGATGCAAATTATCACTCCAAAAAAAAATGGAGGGAGGTATTACCATGAACTAAACGAGATATAGAGTCTTGGTGAACTCCGCGAAATAAATTATTATAATGATAACAATGTTAAACGCGCGTTAATACAATTAGTCAAACAGAAATAAGTACGTTATTGACGAAATTGGCAAAATTCGGGATATAACTGTTCCTCGCTTGCCACCATAACACTGTGAGCTTAATCTTACGGAGCTTATTTGGACTCAAGTAAAAAGTGAAGTGGCTGGAAACAATATGACCTACAAATTAACAGATCTTCAAAATCTATGTCACTCCAGAAAACTGGCAAACATGTGTAAGATAAAAAGTGAAAACCAGATACATCAATGGACCAAATTGTAGCACCACTAGTTATACCATTAGGTATAGATGATGCTATATCAGATTTTAGTTCGGATATACCTGGCTTGTCGGATATAGAAGGTGTTTAGCATAGTGTTTTGTATGTATGTATATTTGTTATTTAGATTTTTAATAAATATCTTAGCAGTGTTCTTTTATTGCTGAAGTAGAATCATTTTATTATTATTGCTTTCAACCCTCTTGTGTAGTATTATTATATATAATGCCACGATCTTGTGTAATACTAGTTTTACTCGTGTAATCAATACGCCACTGCTAGGTCATTCTCGAACTTTTCAAGGCAAGAAATGCCATAATTTTATTGTATTTTCCATAAATCTTGGTTCCCGTTAATACTACCTGTAAGAATATGCTTGATGCACCATCTTACTAAAATGTACTATGCGGTACCGAGACTGGTACTATTGCGTGAGGTTAATTTGTATAATTTTAGATGATTTACTACTTCGCCTTCCAAACGGATCAACTATAACTAGTAGTTTAGATGCCATTAGAAGGCATAGAAAAGTATCAATGATTTCTGCTTTGGCTCAAATGTTATACAAGGTGATATTTAAGTACGTAGCCAAACTTCAGGATTTAACTCTTCGAGTGATTTTAAGCCAAAAAATTTATATAAACATAAGGCCGGAAACGCACTGTTTCCAAGATACAGGGTGTCAAACTTAAAAAAAAAATCGTTTTTTTTTGTAAAAATTTTAATATTCTTTTGGTCGAATTTGTTAAAATTCGGCAGTAGTATTTACTGAAGCAAGGAGCTGATTTAGCCATAATTAGATTAATTACTATAAAGTCCAGTGGCGTCCCGGAAGTCAATCTTCTGGATGTTTTTGATAAAAAAATGTAAGCCACTAACTTTTTTAAAAATTTTGTATTTTTTTCAAATTTAGCAACTAAAAATACTACTTTCCTTTGCCTTGTGTTATCCTTGTATCTTGCTTAGTTTTTGAAAAAAAAATCACTTTTTTTGTGATACAGTTTAGGGACATGTAATAGCGGTTTTTATTTTTTTTTTCTTAAAAAGTATGCAAAATACGAACATAATTCAAGGAGCAAAAAAGTTGTATTTTTAGGTCCTTACTCCGAAATAAATATCAAAATTAGAAAGAAGTCAGTGGCGTACACTACCGTTTTTTTCTTAAGCTTGAACACCCTGTATTTTCGAAACAATGCATTTCCGGACCTATGTTTATATAAACTTTTCGTCCTAAAATCACTGAAAGAGTCACCTCCGAAAGTTTGGCCACGTACTTAAATATCACCCTGTATATTTTTTTTGAGTAAGGACTACCTAATGATGCTTGATATCACATAAATAATTGATATTTGCGCAGTGGTATATTCTGTCTGCAGAATACAAAATATCATACATACATATATAATAACATTTTCGTAAAGGATTAAGTGTATAAAATTTTCTAGCAGAGATTTTATTAAGCTATTTCCTGCTTCTTTAAGAAAGCAGAAAATGTCAAAAATAGAAATATTCAGGCAAGTCGTTTAAGAGAATGAAATATCCGTGTCTGCAAAAGGCAAAAATAGGGAAAGATCCAATATTAGTAAAACGAGGCCAAGTTTACTGCGGATTTTATTTGGTAAAAAATCTATAAAGCGAAATGGTAAAATATCTGAAATGGAACTAAAAATAACTTTTTCATTTAATTTTTAACTAGCCAAATTTTAAATGTTGGCTCGCGAGAGTATATTCAAATTGGAACAGAATGGCTAAAGGTGAAGTGATCTTATAATATATTTAATTATTTTAAATATGTATGTACATATTTATAAGGTGTTTGTGCGTCTTTTTGTCAGCTGTTGCGAATCAGCTCATGAACATATGGACACGCACGTGACATAGGAGATGTATTATCAGTAGTAGTAATATAACAAGGGCAATGGAAATTATCGATAATTTTCGTTAAATATGCATGAATGCAAGTTAAGTTGAAAAATCGCACGAGTGCACGAGTGGTTTTTCAGTTTAAGATGCATGAGTAAAGATTTGGCGAAAATTATAGGTGATTTTCATCGCAAAAGTTATATTTTATCAGAAAATTTCATGAAGCAATAATTACCCCTTGTATATAATTAAAATTCATGTCATTGTCACTTACTGTCATATCCTCATAGTTTTAAATTTGAGTTTTAAACGAGAATGTCGCGTTTTGGGAACGTTTCTGTGATCGAAATTGAAATAAATATAAAAGAACTTACACCAAAACATACAAAAAATCAAAAAGGTCTATATGGAAACAAATTGAAGAGTTCTGCTTCCAGAGCGGTTACGTATTGGAAGAAAAAACATCCGTCATCCAGCCAAAATATGGCTGGAATTTTGAAAGATTGGGCAAGTAATATGCGTACAAAGATGGGTCATACTGCAAAGAAAGTGTTATAAAGACTATGTGGAATGTGGTTGCAAAACAAGTTCAAGAAAAATTTAGCCGTTCTTTTGGAGTTGTTATAGATCCATTTGCAGATATTAGGTTTAAGTCTGCAAGAGATGCCACTGGAAGCCAGGGATGCTGTTCGACGGAAATTACAGGTTGAGCCAGAAAAAAGAAAAACCAGTTCGTCAGCATTCAGTTACGTTGAATTTTTGAAAATATTGACACTTTATGATGAAAATACACCCATTGGACTTATCCACAATACTGAAACAGAACTTTTTCACTCGACGCGCGTTTCGCTAACCATGTTAGCATCATCAGGAGATGATTAAAAAACGTCGACTGCAAAAAACTGTTTCGGTATTGTGGATAAAACTCTGCTTTAGTTACTGCATTTTGCCGTAGGTTCCAAACCCCAACATATAAAAGCATTTTTATATAGAAAACCTGCTTACTTGATAAGAATTTACACTCAAAACTGAAAATTTGAAGAAAAATGTAAAAACATCAATTTGTAGGTTAAAATTTTTTTTTTGTCTCGAATATTTTTTTTATAAAAAATATTATTATTTGACGATAATCTACGTAAAATATCGTACCAGAAGATACTTTGGAAGGAATGTTCTTTTATACAGGGTGAGCTAGTTAAATTTAAACTTTTCACAATTTCGGCACGTCATTATTTCGCTTATTATTGAAAAGCTGAATAAAATGGAGCAAATTCCCTTCCTTTAAAGTTTTCACTTCTGTCGAGCGGTCTTAAGCCTTTTTATCGAATACACAGGGTGGCTGAAAAATCATTCCAAGCCAAAGATACGATTTCTAGGTTCTAGAAGGTTTTTCTTTTTTTTTGGAAAGCATTTTCCAACAGAGGTGGAACGTACTTGGCCAGAATTCAAGACAGTTGTCACAGGAATACAAGAACACGATATCGGATACGAGAAAAATGAGAAAAGAAACGAGTGGGTGACTTCCGGAATAATGGAACTCATGGCGGAAAGAAGAAGGAATAAAGCAGCGCCTACAAAGTACAAAGGACATAAATAGAATAATTCGAAAAAAATGCAGAGAAGCAAAAGAATCTTGGCCCTCTCATAAATGTAACGAAATAGAATCGCTTCAACAAAGACATGACTTTTAACATACATCGAAAAGTTAAGGAAATGACGAATATACGTCAAAAATCTCCTGCAATAATCTTAAGAAACGAAAACGACGATGTTATTATAGGTATAGAAACAAAGCTTAAAAGATGAAAACCGTACATAGAAGAACTATTTCACGATAACAGGGCTGAACCGCCTCCAACTATAGACTCGGAGCTCAACGAAGAAGGTCCAGCAATCACAAAAGACGAAGTCATGCATGTCATAAAAGCACAAAAGAGTAGAAAAGCAACCGGTTCGGATAACATCCATGCAGATGTAATTAAACTGAAGGTAAAGGATTTGGAGATATTGGCGTCACTATTTAACACTATTCGTAAAAATAACACAATAGTTTCCGACTGGTTAAGATCCACTTTATAACTCTGCCAAAAAAACAAAACGCCTGCGACGACTACAGAATGATCAGTCTCATGTCCCACATCCTTAAGATCTTTCTAAGAATAATACACACACGTATTTACAAAAAATGTGACATCAGGGTGAACAGGACTCAATTTGGGTTTGGAAAGGGTCTTGGAACCAGCGAAGCACATTTCTTCTTAAACGTGTTGACGCAAAGGTGCAGAGACATGAATGTTAACGTCTATGCTTGTTTTATCGACTACCGCAAAGCGTTCGATTGTGTCAAACACGATAAACTTATTGAAATTCTTAAGAAAACCGGCATTGATAGAGAAGAGATCAAAGTTTTATCACAACCATACTGGCACCAAACGGCAGAAGTTAGAATAGAGAACGAAACATCGGAAGTTATTGCGATAAGAAAGGGAGTTAGGTGGGGCTGTATCCTGTCACCACTGTTATTTATCGGTCTATATTCAGAGAAGCCTTGAGTGGCGATGTAAGAGATGTAAGTCAGCATAAACAACATTAGATATGCATATGTCACCGTAATGCTATCAGATAATATAAATGATCTACAACTTATGATGGACCGGATAGTACAACATAGTGAGAGTTTTGGCCTCCAAATAAATATATCAAAAACTAAGTTGTTATATTCGCAGAAACCGAACTAAATGCTAACTTACTTATAAATGGAAAGCGGGTAGAACAAGTTAAGACCTTTAAATATTTGGAAACAATTATTAATAATCAATGCGACCAAAAGAGGGAGATCAGATCACGATTTGAACAAGCAAGGAAAGCATTCATTACAATGAGGAAATTCTTCACGAGGTCTGAAATGAGTCTAGAGCTTAGAATACGTATGATTAGGTGATATATATTCTCCGTGCTGCTTTATGGGTGTGAAGCATGGACTCTTGATCCAACTATGGAAAAGAAACTAGAGGCATTTGAGATGTACCTATATCGACGCATACTGAAAATATCGTGGGTGCAGAAAGTGACAAATGTGGAAGTGCTTGCCCGGATGAGGGAAGCCGCTGGAACTTCTAGTTACAATCAAGAAAAGAAAAACAGAATTCATAGGGCATGTAATGTGAGGAGAAAAAGTATGAGTTCCTCACATTAATAATTGAGGGTAAAATTCAGGACAAGAGATCGGTTGGAAGAAGGCAAAACTCTTGGTTGAAGGATCTGAGGAGATGGTTTGGATGCATATCGACAGATATTTTTAGAGCTGCAACTTCAAAAACTATGATTGCCAGATGGACCACCAACCTTCGTGCGGAGACGGCTGGTTAAGAAGAAGAAGATTTTTTATATAGAAAAGCCGCTTACTTGACAAGAATCTAGGCTAAAAACTGCACTTTTGAAGAAAAATTTAAAAACATCGATTTGAAGGGTAAAAAAAGGCTTTTTTATTTTTTTCTCGAATAATTTTTAAAATCGATTATTTGACGGGAATTTACGTAAAATATCGTACAAGAAGATACTTCAGAAATAATGTTGTCTTTTATACAGGGTGTAGCTCACGTCATTATTTCGCTTATTATTGGAAAATTGAATAATATGGAGCAAATTCTCTTCTTTTGAAGTTTTCACTTTTGTCGAGCGGTCTTTAGCCTTTTTTTCGAATACACAGGGTGGCTGAAAAATCACTCTAAATCAAAGATACGATTTCTAGGGCAAGAAAATGAAGGTTTCTATTCTTTTCTCGAAAGTCATTTTTTATGTAGAAAAGCAGCTTATTTGACAAGAATCTACGCTAAAAACTGAACTTTTGAAGAAAAATGTAAAAACATCGATTTGAAGGTTAAAAATAGGTTTTTTTCCCCGAATAATTTTTTTATAAAAATATATTATTTGATGAGAATCTACGTAAAATTTCGTACAAGATGATACTTTAGAAAGAATGTTCTGTTATACAGAGTGAGCTAGTTGAATTGAAACAAAAAAAAAATAGGGTTTCCATTTTTTTTTTGCGAAAAGCATTTTTTATATAGAAAAACCGCTTACTTGATAAGAAAAAAATTGGTTATTGACTTTTCAAAATCAAAGAATGTCGGCCCAAGATGACTAGGTAAATAAGCTGTGTCCATATGTTGATGTTATTCATGGTGACATTAGATTTTCGTGTCGAATTTGTGCAGTGAATTAATCCACTCCGAAGCTGCCAGTAAGTATAATTAAGGAATCCTGACTAATATTATTAGATGTGAATGTGTTTGTTTATTTGTTTCTTACGCTTTCACGCATAAACTGTTTCGATCATCATGAAACTTTGTACAGATATTTTCAAGAGTATAGTAAAGAACAGAGGACACTTTTAGCTTTTACCCGCGGCTTCGCTCGCGTTGATTTTTACGGTTAGTTTTGATCCTATTTTTTATTTTCTTGAGGTTATATTTGTAAATGGTTTTTTCTTGATTTTGGGTATGCCTTGGATTAGTTTTGGTTAGTTTTTGTTCGTTGCGCTTCTGTAGCGAGCGGAGGGCTATGCGTGAAGTGTAATAGTAGACATTCTAAAGTTAACGTTACAAATGTAACTCACGTCAGGCAATGTGTTTTGTAAACTGTCTGTAACCGTTAGTGAAAAACGTGTTCTTTCTAACTCCTGGCAACCAATTCCAAATAAGTGGTTGCCTATATTCTGGCGTCATTCGGCTGAGGTGGCATTAGATTTTCATGTCGATGATGTCGATATAGGATATGTTTACACATCAGTGTTTCGAGTACTAGCAGACTCGCTCATTTTTTTTGTTGACTTTTGTTTATTTCCTGTAGTTTAGAAATATAAACATGTTTTGTTTTTTGAAATTCAATTCAATACTTATTCATTACTGTTTTAATCCAGGCTACATGATATTGAATAAAAATCGATATATTATCATCCCTCATAGTTTCCTTATAATTTAAAGATTCCTTATATTTAAATTAATAATTTAAAAAAAAATAAATTCCTTATAATTTAATATTTTTAATTTCAAAAACATGTTTAAATATATGATCAACACATATGCTATAAAAAATAGAATTTAACAATACAATAAAAAATGCAAGGATAAAATTTCTTGCCGACGCCACTGGTATAAATTAAAGACCAATTCGTACAATTAAAACATGTACCCTAAGGTATTTATTAAGGTCACTAAATTTTATAAATAAAATTTAATGCCTTAAGAAGGTTTTTAAAAATCGCAATTTTTTTACCAACATTAAACCACCCAGAACCATAGTGGGCAAGTTTCGAAACTTATAAAAATCCAAGCTTTTTTATGAAAAATACAACACACAAAATCAAAGGCAATTTGCAAGCGTAGAAAATAATGTTTAATCTTATATATTTACATAACACTACGCCCGCCTATGATATCAAGCGTTAGCCGAGTTTTTATGTGCAATTCTCCCCTCTGCCTTTTCAGACGTCGTAGCTCTAGAACCATGAAACGGACTTGTAAGTCAAGTATCGTACAAGAAGATACTTTAGAAAACTGTTTTTTTATACAGGGTGAGCTAGTGGAATGGAAACTTTTCGCAATTTCGACACATAATTATTTCGTTTATTATTGGAAAGCTGAATAATATGGAGCAAATTGTCTTCTTTTGAAGTTTCCACTTCTATCGAGCAGTCTTAGGCCTCTTTTCGAACGCACAGGGTGGTTGAAAAATCACTCCAAACCAAAGATACGTTTTAAAATTCCAAGGAAAAATTTAAGCTTTAGCATACCTACGTTGACATCTACTACATCATGTCCAAACACAGTAAAAATAGGCCACATTTTAAAATAATAAGAGAAATGTGAATGTCATTTCATTCTAAATCGTTTCGTTTTAGTTAAAACACCTATATTTAATTCGCCGTGCTTTTAAGTCACTCTGTATTTGAAAATAATTTTAAAATATGCACTCTACATCTTTTGCATTCAAAGTTATCTTTTAAATTCAACTGAGAAAATGCCAAAGTCAGCGAATCGGTTATTAAATATCGTCCAAAAACCTCATTCTATTTATAATAAAAATTGGATTTATTTTAGCGAACGCTTTTTTGTGTGCCACCAAAATATATATATCGCCTGCTTGCCATGTGGCCTTCAAATTTTGGCCCAGACAGATTTACACATTTGAAAGGCATTTCCTTTTGTCTAGAGAAATATTTTCAACCGAATCTACATCATCACTAAGTAGGAGGTATTACTACAGGTGCCAAGGCTGAATATTTTTTTCATCTGCATTATTATTCACTAAAAGAGACATTTTTTGCACTTCTTACTGCAAGTTCAGTCCTTGGCCATAGAGAAACCTAGTATAAGAAAGTGAACTATGAAACTTTAAATCCGCCTGGAAACACGCAACTAAACCTAGGTTGAATTCTCTGATGTGAGCAAGTGCGTCACTCAGTTTTTTTAGATGTTAATTGAAAATAGAACGTCATTTTATATTTCTTTTGGTGCTACATCATTAAATCTTGATTGGATGCACTTGGGAGACAATCGCATAGTCCGTGGGCTTGTTCCTTGTCCTGTCTAATTCGAGGTGCATTTCTGTAGTAACGACGGAAAGCTCAATTAATTAAGTATTTTAGAATGGCAATGATGCTTGTGGTCGGTTAGGTTATTGCGAATGCTTTTCTACTTTTCCTGTATCCTTGAACTAGCCAGGACTAGACTGGAGCCGAGTATTAACACAAAATGATTTTAGTAAACATTTCACTCTCTCTCTCTCCTCCTTTATTTAATTGATTGAAGCGTCGTGATCTTATGATTCATGTCACAATGTCACGGTATTTGTGATTTCTCTCCATTTATCTCTATCTGGAATATAGCTCATGTTTTCTTGTAGCGAATTTCCCGTGAAGTGCTTCATTTGATCCATGCACCGCTTCGGATATCGTCCCCTAGGTCTCGTACCTTCGATTTTCCCTTATATCACTAGTTTTTCTAGATTATCATCTTTCGTCGTGCTCACGTGTCCAAAAAACTTGAGAATTCGCTGTCTTACTATGGTTGACAGTCTTACATTAGTTTCTAGTTCATCTAGTATTGACACATTGGTTCTATGAAAAGTCCAAGGAATTCTCAAGAGCCTTCTCCAAACCCACATTTTAAATCTATCCAGTTTAGCAATATCTGTAGCCTTCAAGCTAGCTAAATTTGTGATAAAGGCACAACAATAATATCGTTAGACAGCTTGAATCTTAGACTACACGAATGGTGCCCATATGTTTAAAATAAAGAAATTTACAATC
Source organism: Pissodes strobi (assembly GCA_016904865.1). Classification (NCBI taxonomy): domain Eukaryota; kingdom Metazoa; phylum Arthropoda; class Insecta; order Coleoptera; family Curculionidae; genus Pissodes; species Pissodes strobi. The sequence continues at coordinate 15,211 of JAEQML010042982.1, read as the reverse complement.
TTACCAAATGAAATACACATTGTAATGCTTTGGAAGCTAAGAAATTGTATCTAGAACGATTTCCTAATCGTAGACTCTCAGGTCGAAAAATTTTGAAAGATTGATCAATGTTTCAGTAAAACTGAACCTGAACTGTTTCAGGAAAATAGTAACCCTTCATAAAAAGGTTTCTTTTTAACGTAACAAAATTAAATCTTCGCAAGTAAAGTTAACACTTTTTATAGATGTATAATAACAGTGTGAATACATAGATCCCTGGTTCTGATTTCTTTTAAATATTTCTCGGCAACTTCCATTACATTTCAAACAAAAAATCAGCGTTATAAGTCTCTTCTTAAATACAAATACTCTTCGACCCTCCGAGCTCCTTCCTCAAATAGCAACATGGGAGATAAGTGCATCCCCAGAATCGTACTACTGGTTAGCAAGCTATTTAAACTGTAATAAAATTCATAGAATAGTTTTGGAGAAGCAAGCAAGGTATCTTTAGAAAATTTTATGCATTTTCTATTTTCTAAATCAATTATTAGATGATTTTCCGTCACACCAATTTATAAACTTCTTTACGCAGATTGCTCTGGAATAGCAGTATTATCCGCAAACCTAACATCCCTGATGTGTTCCGAAAGATTGTTCACGTAAAGCAAGAGTAGCAACGGTTCCAGAACTCCACCCTGTGGCATTCCAAGCTCACAGTCATACTTACCTGATACCTCATCACCCACCGCGACGGCCATAGACCTGTCCTACATATAGGAAATAATTCAATCCAACACACTGCCACGTATACTCATTCTCTACAATTTATACCTAATAAACCTGGGGTAAATCGTTTCAAAAGCTCCAAACAAATCAAAAAACAAAGCAACAACATTCAGCTTTTTGTCCAGACTATCACAGTCGTATTGGACCAATTCAAGAGAGGTTTTGTTTCGATGGACATATGTTGCTCTAAAACCATGTTCCAGCAAATGCAAGATATTATATTTATCGAGGAACCGTACTGATCTATCATACATGAGTTTTTCAGATATTTTAGAGAAGGTACTCAGAACACAAACATAATATCTGTAATTCTCAATTCTATTGGTATATTCTTTTTTAGAGACCAGAACAACTTGTGATCATTTTAGTTTCTTTGGAAACACACCTTCAGCTACCGATTTGTGCATTATCAGAGCCAGATGTGGTAAGCCTTTTATAAAAAAGGAGACCCCTTTTGAGCTCATTGGATTAAAGAGAAACTATTTATAATATTATTATTTTGAAAGGTATATTTTTTGCTACTACTTTACCCATCTTCTTGAAAAATCGCTCAAGTGCAAGCTGTTCCAAAAAAAGGCATGAAAACCACTCCCTCAAACTATGCCCAATTGCCCTGGTTCTAGTAATCTCCAAGGTCATGGAACGCGTAGTCAATCAGCAACTACTCAAGTACCTCGAGATCAACAGAATAATTAGCGATTATCAATACGGCTTTCGCAAAGAGAGATCGATAGGAGATATGTTGGCCTATGTCACTCATATAGGGAGCAGGGCAATTGAGAACTACGTATAATCTAGAGCGATTGCGTTGGATATTTTGAAGGTATTTGACAAAGTTTGGCATGACGCATTTCTCAACAAACTGCCGTCCTTAGGACTGCCAGACTCCCTCTGCAGCTGGCTTGCCAGTTTCCTCAAGAACCAATCTCTACTTATTGCAGTTGATGGACACATCTCAGACACATTCAATATATTCAATATACTTTCACCAACTCTGTTCCTCATCTATACTAATGACCTGCTGACCAAAACGAATAATCCTGTTTACAGTTTTGCAGATGACAGTACCCTTGTCTCCCAATTTAGATCAGAAAAACCTTTACAAGCGACTGAGACTTATCACCGCAGACAGAGCAGATTACAGCAATTAATCAAGACCTGGAGAACGTTTAAACTTGGGGCGACAGAAATTTGGTCCAGTTCAATGCAGAAAAGACCCAAGCAGCCACGTTTACCAAGAGGGCCAATACGGCGGGCCTGACATCATTATGGCAGGATCGACCATTCCTTCATCCTCGTCAATCGGACTACTGGGTGTCCCGGTCAACAGCAATATGTCCTGGCATGACCACGTTCCTAACATCGCAAAATCAGCCTCGCAGAAGCTGTTTCGCATCAAAAAACTGTATACGCCGCAGCAGCTACCGTAAACAGTGGCTACTTCAACATTGCTGGTTACTTCCACACCCCTTGAGGTATTTTCGACACATAGTGGTAACATTGCGAACCTTCCTCCCGCTTGCATTGTAAGTCTGTAAAGATCTGTTAAAAAGGCAAATTCTTCTTCGTAACGCACAACCGGTGTTTAGTTCACACACGACCTGGTCAACAGATGCGCCCCATGTCGACTCCCGAAGAAAAGGAAACATCCAATGAATTAGAAACTGCATCAGAAAATTTGTCTGCCGATGAAGAGGAGTTGCTATTATCTGCCTTGAAAAGTAAAATAAGAGCCAAATTTCCAGGAAAAAAAATAAGATTGACCGAAAGTTCTGATCTAAATGATGCAAAGGCAGGCCCTTCTAATGCAAGACAAATTCGTAAGAAGACTGAATGCAATGGTGGATCCAAGAAAAAATCGTACACATGTGAAATCTGTGATGATGAATAAGTATTTTTATAATTTAATTTAACACTGGTTTAATGATTAAGTTTAATGTTTAATGTTTGGTGTTTAGTGTTTAGGATTTGATGTTAAATATTTTGATATTTATTATTTTATATAATATTTTGACCACGTACAATCTGCACAATTGTATAAAGTATGGTACAGTTAGTTTTTTCTTTTTCTTTTTATTGTATGTTGCTATTCGCGTTTTTATACGTTTAGTACTCTAGCTCTAGCTTTGTCTACAAATTGTAAAAATTTTTGACAATAAAGCATCTTATTATTAAAACCGAAGATGAATTATTTGTTTAAAAGTTTCTATTATAAGGCCTTATTTTTATATAGAACTAAGTTTTGTTTTTTGTGACATGTAGAACTAACCAAGCTTTATTTTTGATGATTTATATTAGAACTAAGCTTTATTTTTGCCTTTTACGTTTACTTAAATAAAAGTTTTTTTAATTGTTCATATTATTTTTCTTTAATTAAAAATGGTGTCGAAGACACTCCTCCAGTAGGGTTTTTTCGACTTTTCATACAAATTTAGCCATTGTCGAAGTGATCCCACCCTAGCGACTATGTCGAAAAGTTATTGCGTTATTGCGGATAAGCGGTATTAAAAGACAATGCTTTAATTGGTATAATGGCACAGATTACTCCTACCTGTCATAATGGTATGTGTGCCTAGTGATTTAAGAGCTTGTAACCAAAATCTTGGAGCAATTTATACCGAAAACATGTCGAGCTAGCCCCAGTTTACGGTACTCATGTTTTACAAAGCGCAAATAAGACCGTACTTAGCATATTGCTCACACATCTAGGGTTCCGCACATAAGCACATCCTAGTTGCTGGGCTCCACTCAGAAGATAACTGTGCGTCTCGTCGGTGACCCAGAGTTCTGGATAGTATGGAACACCGCAGACATGTGGCCGAGATATCCCTGTATTACAGATATTTTTACGGCAAGTGTTCCCAGGATTTGGAGCCCATCATCCCGCCCGCAGCAACGCTTGTCAGACAGTCGCGACAGATGGCAAGAGCGCATCCGTTTGTCGTACGACTGGAAACACCTAGAACATCGCTTTACAACGACTTCTTTGTCTGGCGCACTGCATCTCTGTGGAACGCACTCCTAGGACATCTGTTTCCCTCAAATTACAACCTACCGCTATTCGGGAACGAACCGTGTCAATCAACATCTTCGGACACACACAGCTCTTCGAGTGCCATAGGATCCCCCTTTAAGTGTGCCACTGCCATAAAAAATATTAATTTGGATAGTTAGGTATTTATAAAACCATGTGAACTGTTTATATTAAAAGTGTTGTATTTGATCTTTTTCTGGGCATTTCCAGTTATGTGTGTTTTTTATAATGTTCGCCACTTCTTGTGTCGTTATTTTGTATTCCATTTGTTCTTTTGAGAGTGTTGAGCTTTTATACCATATAGCGTGACTTGATTTGATTTTGATGTGAATAATACATCTTCCATAATATAAAATATACTTATGTTATATGAAATAACTCAAATTTGATTGGCACAAATTCAAACGAGCAGTATAAGAAATGTTGCTTCACGCTCAAGACTTAGAGGTCTTGTCTTGATTTTCAATAGAAAACTAAGGCCCGAGTCTAAGTCGCATTTTGAAGGCCTTGGAACAATAACTGTTTCACCCGGAGAAGCTGCTAGTAAATTAGCGAGCGTACATCCACTCCACAGTTCCGTTCTGGGTCTTAATTAAACCAATATGAATGCACAAAAGTGACAGTTAATGGACGGAGCTAGATCAGCGAGGGAAAACGCATGGCCCTCCGCTCACTTCGGGGGCGCAACCAACTAAAACTAACCCAATCTAACCAAAGGCATGCCCAAAATCAGTTTTAATCTAGCAGAAAAAGTTACTGGCTTTGTTTTCACATTTTTCAAATTTCATAAATTGCATCTAGCTCCACTCATTAACTGTCACTTTTGTGCATACCTATTGGTTTAATTAAGACTCATAACGGAACTGTGGGGTGGATGTACTTTCGTAGTAAATTATGCCCTCCCTTTCCTTCTTTCAAAATGAATATGACCTGGTTACAAAATATTTGAAATAATAGCAGAGTATTGCGGGATTAGGGCATGCAAATAAACCACTTGTATTTTTCCCAACGTTTTGTGAGCGATTATCACTTTATCAAGGACCTATAATTAAAGAAAGAAAATGCATTAATATATTTTCAAACTGTGCAAATTTTAATGCGTCTCCTTCTCATAATTTATAGGTCCTTGATAAAGTGACAATCGCTCATGAAACCTTGGAAAAAATACAATAGTATAGTGGTTTATTTACCTACCCCAATCCCCTATATCTCTAATTTATATTTAAGGAGGGCATTACAGTCAAAATAGGATTTCAAATAATATTATTATATTATTAATGGCTCATGACATTGTTTTGAGTGAATAGCCAAAATAGCTGTATACTGTCATGCATGAATGTCCTTTCAACATAAATCAACTTTAAATTTCTAAAGAATTTTGAAAAATTAACAATAATTTTCAATACCGTTTTCACGTAATATGTTTACCAACTATATTTATAGCCAGCCCCAGTAATCTAAACGCACATATTTAATCTATTGCTTTCCACCGTTTATATACAATCGATTTTCAGGCGCTCAATGTTGCCAGACCGTGGGAAATTTCGCAGGCAATTCATGTAAACTAGGAAAATAAATTTTAACGAGTTAACTTTTGTTCACACCGAAGTTTCATGAAGTTTAGAAATCTCACTTCAGTGAAACTTTACCAAATTGAAAGAAAAATCTCGGAGAAATTGGAATTGGGTTGGGTCGTCTGATTCTGTTTTTTTGTACTTATTATAAATTAAATTCGTCTAGTGTCACGCAGTCACAGTTTCCTCTAGAGTTGAAAATTATTACGTATAAGCTGAAGTGAAGTTTAAAATAAAAGGTCTACTGGTAGTATGAATATAAATAGGGCGAAATGTTTATTGTAATGCTGAATTAAAATCAAACATGTACCATACTACTAAGTAAGGCATACCAAAGCCAGAGTCCAAAGATTCTAGTATCGAATAAACTGTGTTAAAACCTTTACAGAAACAGGTACTTTATCGAAGTAGTTTGTTTTTATTGAATGACATAGCAATTAACTGTTTGTTAACTGCAGTCGGGCGTTAATTTATAGATAATAAATATTTTGCATAAGAACATGTTCCAATTACACTTACAAGGTGTATTAGTTTTAGTTATCAACTATTTCACGTTACAAGTGTAACGAGTAGAACCATTAATTAGTCGTGATTTGATTTCGAAAAGGTGTTTTATAGCGATAGGTTTCGATTTTGATACTTTTAAATGAGATACTTTCTATGCTAATAAAGAATACATTTAGATGCCAAATCGTAGGCAAGAAATTAGTTGGTCTTTTTTAGATATGTTGATCAAAATCAATGAGCAAACATAAAAAGCTACTCTAAGTAATTATCATCATCTCTTCTGAGAAAATAGATCAATGATTTTAACCTGAGCTGCGATTAATACTTTTTCGCTTATCCAAATCCACTCTTAGTACAGGAATTATAGCTTTTGGGGTGAAAAAAAATTAATAACATCTGACGATTGATTTCGGTTCCTAAGACAATGCCCTATCTTTAAAAACAAAGTCCCCGAAAATCCCCGCTTTGGGAAATATACGGGAAGCAATGGAAATATTACAAGTTTTAATGTAAACTAGTAGAAAGGGAAATTAGCGTTCACGGCCCCAAGGGGTCATTTGATCATGGTTCAAACGTATTTTTTTTTGAAGAAAAAAGACAATTTTTTCCAATCGGGAAAAAAATCTTACCGAAAATTGCTAAAAATCGGGGCAAAATGGGCTTTTCTGAGCCGTTTTCAAGCTGACGCACATCTTGTGAAGGTGTGCGCCCGATAGCGTATTACCATTGTTTACTATTATACAGAGCAACTGTGCTCCGAAGCGCAGTAAAGAATGGCTTAGCAAATACGCGTATTTTAGATTACCAATGTTTACTGCAATTCAGCACATCGCCCAAATCGTAATACTCTGAATCGCAGTAAAGGTATTATTATGGCTTTGCATGGCCCTCCGCCAGCTTCGCTCGCTACGGGGGCTCAATCAACAAGAACTAACCAAGTACTAACTAAAACTAACCTAAGGCTAACCCAGAATTAAGAAAAAAAGGGAATTAATAAAAAACAATAAACAAAACATCTGTCGAGCCCGATGGGAATCGAACCGGCAGCGCAGGAATGACAGGCAAGAGTCTGAGTAATTTAATTTTTGTTGTTTCATACCTATATGTGAAAGTGTCAAGTCATGGTATTTCTAGCCTTATTTATAGACTGATTTAACTATACAGGGGGCTGGAATTCAAGCCTATGTCTGGAGTGTCGGTCAAATTAGAGAAAAAATGCTCATTTAGGTGCCTAACAATATGCCGTTTAGAAGGTTTTAAAATTCCGAGTACTCCGAGTATTCCGGTGATATCCGGAAAAAACCGACATATTCAAAAATCGTTTTTTTTTCCTGAGCTTATTTAAAAACTTATTTCAAATTAAATTGCACTTTTGCATTGCCACTTTTTCCGCTCTATCCAATGGTGGTATCCACTTTGGAATCTGAGATTTCGTCTTCAAGAAATCATAATTAAATTTCTTTTTTTAAATACGAACTATTCAGATGATATTGGCATTTATAACAATTAATTTAAAATTTAATTTTTAAAAATGGTTTTTTAACTTTATTTTTATGTTTCTTTAAATTATTTATTTTTCTTTGTTGTAAAAAATAAATGAAACTGTTTATTAAATTTTACTATTATTTGTTTTTATTGAAAAAAAAAGGTTTTAATTTTCCACTTAACACAAAAAAAAAATAAAACATTTTTAAAGAATGCAAAAACTTTAATTTTTTTTATTTTTAAAATTACGCCTAAGCAAAATAAGTAATTTCAAAAAAAAAATAAATAAAAATAAAAATTTAAAATATATATTCAAATTAATAACGCCTATATCATCTGAAAAACGATAAAAATAATAAATTTCGTATTTAAAAAAGGAAGTTGATGATGACCCCTTGAAGACGAAACGTCGGATTTCAAACTGGATATCAGCAATAGATAGAGCGGAAAAAGTGACAATGCAAAAGTGCGATCCAATTTGAAATCCGTTCTTAACTAAGTTCAGGAAAAAAATAAAACGATTTTTCAATATTTCGGTTTTTTCCGGATATCTCCGGAAATACTTGGAATTTTAAAACTTTCAAAAGGGCTTATTGTAAGGTACCTAAATGCGCATTTTTGCCTTAATTTGACCGACACTCTTACGGTTTTCGAGTACCCCCATACATAGACTCGAATTCGAAGACGAAACGTCGGATTTCAAATTGGATACTATCAGTGGATAGAGCGGAAAAAGTGGCAGCGTAAAAGTGTAATTCAATTTGATATCCGTTTTTAAATAAGCCCAGAAAAAAAATAAAACGATTTTAAAAATTTCGGTTTTTTCGGATATCTCCGGAAATACTCGGAATTTTAAAACTTTCTAAACGGCATATTATTAGGCATCTAAATGCGCAATTTTGCCTTGATTTGACCGACACTGAATCTCTTACGGTTTTCGAGTACCCCGTACATAGACTCGAATTCGAGCCACCCTGTTCATAGTAAAGCTTTTATACTACTGCTTCAGTAAAATGTATGTCCACATATGATATCTTTTAAGTATTAAGTGGTATATTTAATAGGAATATTTATAATAGTTAAATATCTTGATGTACCCTTATTTCTCTTTAAACAAATCTTTTATCCCATTTTCATGTCCTTTAAAGCCTTACGCGCGCCCTCGCACAAACGCCACCGCACGTACCTTCACACACAAACACACAGACGCATCCACCTACTCACCCAGGTCACCCACCCACATTCACAACAGACGCACACACTAAGTAGATGCGCGAAAACGGTCCAGATAAGCTCATTTTGTCCCGTTTGTCAGCCATTTCCGGTGAATATTTTTTTGCCGATAAAAAATTGCCATTTCCGGGTTGGAAAAATATTTTTTCTTTAAAAAAACACGTTTGAACCATGATCAAATGACCCCTTGGGGCCGTGAACGCTAATTTCCCTTATAGTAGTTTACATTACAATTGCAATATTTCCATTGCCTCCTGGATATTTTACAATGCAGGAATTTTTGGGGACTTTTTTTCCGGAGATAGGGCACTGTCTTAAGAACCGAAATCAGTCGTCAGATGTTATGAATTCATTTTTCTGGGATTTGGGCTCATTTTTCGGTATAATTCCTGTACTATCTGGATATAAGAGCCACTACGAAATTCCTTTAATCATCTCTACCATATATTTTCATTGACTTGGTAGGCCCACACTCCTTACATCGTAGAGGTGGTCTACCCAGCCCCGTAACCCAAACTACCAGAGATGCTCTGTGTTGATTAGTCCATACTATGATTATAAAGCTATCAATATTAGCATTATAAGATCCTTTACACAAATAGTGCACTATATAAAAATCGGCCTTTCCCATTGGCCGATCCGCTCGCTTCGATCGCTACGGGGGCTCAAGAAAAGGAAACTAACCAGGTGCTAACCCAATCTAACCCAAGATATACCCAAAATCAAGAAAAAAAGCGGTTTAGAAACCTAATCTTTAAAAAAAAATAAAAAAAAAGGCAACGGGGTTCGAACTCGCGTTTTCCAGGTGAGACCCAACGATCTAAACCTCTACACTACGAGAGCTCTTGATAGATATCGATTGCATCACGCAGACATATCGTAATACGAAATGAATCGACCAATAGGAGAGGTCGATTTTTACATAGTGCACTTTTTGTGTAAAGGATCTTTTGCTCATTATTATGCATTTAATTTAGAATTTTATTGATTTTTTCTTTGAACGAATTACAATGCATATTGCTTGAAAAAATGTTAGTCCTTATAACAAATGACCCAGATTCAAGGTAACCCCCTGTAACTTTGATGTAAATTTTTAAAAAATGGTACTAGGGATATAAATACAGTATGTTTAACTTTTTATGATTCCCATATTATGGCTCCATTAATAGTAATATGATGTTTATAAAATTTGGGTTGAAAGTACCTATTCATCAGGTCATTATGGCGTAGTTTAATTTCCACCAGTAGCGAATATTTAAAAAAAAAATAAAAAAAGAAAACTCGATACATTAACGGAGTAAGCCATATACCTACAGATACATGCAAAAAAAATTATAACTGATAAAAATTTAATTTGGGACTTATTTCTTTAAAAGTTTTTGTATTTTTATGGTTTGTGCTATAATATATTTAGTTTTTATACCTAAACACTCACTTAACCACCATATTAGACTCGATATTAGGGAAAGGAAATTTGAAACTGCATAACATGGCATACCTACATTATACCTAGTAAAGTATATTTTTTACAGATTTTTTAAATTATTTTAAGTAATAATAATTAAAAGAAAGGGTGGAATAGTTCAGTATATCTATTTATGTGTACAGGGTTATTCATTATAAATGGACACCCCCCTTAACTTGGTTATTTTTAAAGATAGAGGGATAATTTTTTTATCGGCTTGGAGGTAATCATCTAAATTTTTTTATTAGTTATGAAAATATTATACAGGGTGTCCCATAAGCAAACGCCAATATAAAGTTATATTTTTTTAAATGGAACTCCCTGTATATTATTGCATTTTTGGATTCTACTTAAAATTCTAAGCATATTTTATGTATGATGTTACATCTCTAGAGCTAGTAGTTTAACAGCTATAAACAGTTGAAAATCGGTACTTTGGCTACTTTTCACCTTGGTAGCAAGAAGATCATTAGAGGTGGAGTAAAATGAACATTCCTATCTTAAGTTTTCAAGTGCTATCTGATGGGGCTAACTGGCAGGCGGTACCATGGGTACCAAATCTGGTACCTTGGCAGGTACCATCAGTTAGCACCATCAGATAGCTCCTGAAAAGTTAAGATAGGAATGTGAAATTCATTTTACTCCATTTTTAATGGCCTTCTTGCTACCAAAGTGAAAAGTAGCCAAAATATCGATTTTCAACCGTTTATAGCTGTGAAACTACTAACTCTAGAGGTATAACGTCATACATAAAATATGTTAAGAATATCAAGTAGATTCCAAAAATGCAATAATATACAGGGTGTTCCATTTAAAAAAATTTAATTTTATATTGGCATTTGCTTATGGGCCACCCTGTATAATATTTTCATTAGAAATTAAAAAATTAAGATGATTACCTACAAGTCGATAAAAAAAAATTATTTCTCTATCTTTAAAAATAACCAAGTTAAGGGAGGTGTCCATTTATAATGAATAACCCTGTACTTTTTTGATTTTTCAGTAGTTTAAAAAAAAATATTATACATATCCTGAATTTTGGCGCAGGAGTAGAGGAATTGGGAGCCTACATTTAATATCAAAACCAAAACTCAAACATCACTTTTGGGATTTCTGAAGAAGTCTGTCATATAGCTAGCGTTCTTTAAAATAAGTTAATTACTGATAATTTTCATAAATATTAGTGTATGTATCCCCTTATATGAGGAGTAGACTTTCAAAAGGCGTTAAGTCCAATTTTTAAAAAACCCGCAAAAACTACTAAAATCTGTCAATTGTCACTCCCTCTATGAATTAATAAGATATTAGACTTCCAAATTGACTTAAATCCCACATATAACGTATAGGAAATATCACTTGGACTTTCAAATAGCATTAAATTCAGGCGCGTGTGACAAACAAAACGTGTTAAGTCCTGTTATAAGGGACGTACAGCCATTTGAATGTCAAAATTGATAAACTGCTGTTTACGACCGCCGCTGTGTTGTCATACGAAATACTATTTACCTTTTAATATATTCTTAAATTAGTGATTTCGTTTAAAACTTGTGTTTGTAAAGTTAAAGATGGATGAAGAACATGTTGTAGGAAAAACAGATAGAGGAACGAGGGAAAGAAAAGCAATTCTAACTTCTAGGGAACGAGGAAAATTAGAAAAGTATGTTGTTACATATTATTTAATCGTTTAGTAGGGACTGCATGGGTGTTATTTGTTTCTAGATATGGCGATAAAGATCCTGAAATGACACACTTCAATATTCCCTGCAATCACAAAGTGGGCGAAAATTTCAAATGTAGCTCAGTCACCAAAGATGAGGTGCGGTCTTGTCGCAAAAAGTTTTTTAAAAGCCCAAATAAAATAAAACAGGATACTATATTGTCGCATTTAATGACTATTTCGAATCCAAAACGAAGAAGGGGCAGGAAAACTGATAGAAAATAAGGCGAAAAGTTGCAGTAAAATATAAATTGAATACAAACAATGGAGATGTAGACGTCTGCCAAAAAATGTGGCTTAAAGTATTTAGTATTAGTCAAAAAAGAACACAAACTATAGCTAAACAGATGAAAAGTGGCGAAGGAATATTTGAAAATAGGGGGGGCGACTCAAAATCAGGAACATTCTTGCCAAAAAGACTAAAAGTACGTTCGTTTATAGGTCAGTTGAAAGGGACTGAAAGTCATTATGGTCGTGGGAAATCTCGTAGGATTTATTTGTCATCGGAATTAAATATTGCAATTTTGCACAAGTTATACAACGATTCAGTGGACCCTCAATACAAAGTAAATTATAAATATTTCAGCCGCATATTTAATCGGGAATTTAATATCGGGTTTGGTAGTCCGGCGACTGATGTATGCAGTTTTTGCGTTAGGCATCAAAGACAAATACAACTTGAAAATAACCAGCAAGAAAAAAACGATCTTATGGCAAATTTACGGGTCCATAAGCTGAGAGCCAAGCAATTCTATCAGTTTTTATAGGAAACACCCGAAAATACTCTGTCTCTATGTTTTGACTTGCAGCAAGTCCAAGTGTTGCCAAAGGTGCCAATCGGAGAAGCATTTTATGCCCAACAACTTTCTTTTTATGCATTCTGCGTCACTAATGTTTTCACGCGCAACCCAATATTTTATACTTGGCAAGAAAATCAGGCTGCTCGAGGTTGCACTGAAATCGGATCTGCTTTATTGGATTTTTAAAGCAGCTTTAGCTTTTCTGCTGATATATCATACGTGAGACTGTTTTCGGACGGTTGTTCGGGGCAAAATAAGAACAGTCCTATCGTCCATATGCTAATGGTATGGCTTCAAAGTAAAGCACCTGCAACAGTAAAGTCTATAACAATCTTCTTTCCAGTCAGAGGCCATTCATACATGCCCGCGGATAGAGTGTTTGGTAGAGTGGAAAAACTTTAGAGCTCATAGTATCATAAAGTCGCCAGAGCAGTATTACGAGCTTTATTCTAAAGTTGGCATTGTTCGCAAGCTTGGTAGTGACTGGAAAATGTACGATATTAAAAAACCCATAAACTCTCTTCATAAACTTCAAGGAATTTCAGAGGCAAAGCGAATAATAATAAAAAGATCGGAAAACCGTGTTGTTGTTAAAACGGAAAATTTTTACCGCAACGATGACCCTACCAAAAAATTCCAAACGTTATTAAAAAAGGGAAGAAAATTAAGCAACATCATATTCTCGGAAATTTCGCTGAAACATCAAATAAAACCAAATAAAATTGCCAGCTTGAGAAAGCTACTGGTCCAGCTCGCATCATCAAACTGGCGCCAAGATCCCGATTTGGAATGCCTCTCTCCTATTATTCCAATGAATCAAGATAACAAGGAACTACTTGCTGAGGATCGTGAGGTCGAGGAAACAGATTACGTTTGTGAATGTGAAAACGATGATGGTGGGATTAAGCTATAAATTTGCTTTTTTACCATACATACTTTACTGTCGTTTCTTAGGGACAGTATTAATACACTTATTTTTACTTGTTTAAAACTTTGTGTTGTATTTAAATAAATTAAAAATAGTAAAATTAGTAGTTATTATGATAGTTTGGATCAATTTTTTGACAATCAAAAGGGTTTAATAACAATTTAGACAATCAAAAGTGCTTAAGTTTCTTAATGACTTTCAAAAGGAGTTTTGTGAATCGGTTATAACATTAAAAAACCCCTAAAACAGCCTCCAATATTTTCCAACAACTATTTATTTTAACTTTTAACCTAACAACAACAATCAGTACTACAATTCGAAAAAAAAAACAAATTAATTAACATGCAGCAGTTTATTGCGAATAACCAAATTTTTGTCTATAGGACTTAACGCTTTTTGAATGTCTGCTCCTCATATGATAAAATTGCAAGACCTAAATCGATGACGTCACGCGACAAGCACTAAGGCCTTGTTATTGAGTCGGTATTGATATATGTAGAAGTCTTTTAAGTTTATATATCCAAACCAACATTATCGATAAAGCGTATTGGTCTATATGAAACACACTATTTACTAAGCCTTCATTACACCTGTAACGGGAAAAAGTTGACAACTTGGAATAATATGGTGATATACAAATTTTCTGAATTGAATTCTAGGAAAAATACATTTTTAGATAACAAGAATTCTTTTCCATGAACTATTTTTCTGCTAATAGAGCAAATAGAGGTAAACCCTTATTTGAGCAAAAATAATTGTGGAATATTCCTGAAAGTTTGATGAATGCACCTCCTTTAATGAATAACTGTACTATTGTGAAAGTTGGCAATAAGTATTTGGGATGCAATTTAAACGTACGGAATTTGTGGAAGTTCTTACATCCTTTAAAAGAGCACAAGGCTGGCAGAATATATAATACATATCTAAGGAGATGGCACGAAGACGTTCTCAGAAAATCTATATAACATTTTTTGTAAAGTTTTCAGGATAATTTTTATAACGGTAAATAACAGAGCTTTACATAAGAAATATTGCCAAGGTAATTTAGTTATTATAATTCGCTTGGTGTTTTAGTTTTGATTCGTTTAAACATACAGGTAACTATAGAAAAGGGATTAAATATTTCATTTTAACTACCCCCTCCTTCAGTACCTAAAGAAAGTAAATGATAAAGCAACATTATTCAAAATAAAGTGAATCTATCCATCTAGCATCTAGCCTGAAAGTAAAATATTTCTAAAATAACTGCTGGTAAAATAACAAGATCTTTATTGAAAAAAAAAAATGAAAAGATCAAGAAGGGAAATTATCAAGATGTGTCTAAAAATATCCATTTGCTCTCATACCTTGATTCCCTGTTTCTTTAAATCCAACACGCCGAACGTCTGGAACGGTATTTTCTAAATTTGGAATGGCTGTCCTGTTATTGATTTTGTTAAAAATTTATACGAACTTTATATCTGCTTTATATGTAATTTTAACACATTTATACTCTGAAGTTTCAATACACGTATATCTTTCATTCTGTGGATATTGTTATTTTAAAATCATGTGCGGGAAACATATTTTAGCAACAAATTGTGTTTGTGTATGTATGTGGGTCTGGTGCAATTTTACTATTCGTTTATACAGCGGCGGAATAAGCCTTTTTTCGCCCCTGGGCGATTAAAAACCATTTCGCCCCGTTCCAGGCTCTGGCATTA
>MU187582.1:29575-72438 GCA_016904865.1 Pissodes strobi | reverse complement strand
CTCTATTACCTAGAGATTTTCCCCTCAGAGTCGATTTTTGTGTTTGGTTGCGTAATAGATTAGTAAGAACCCCGGATTTCTTAAGCCATGTCCTTTTCACAGATGAAGCCTCGTTTTCTCGAAATGCCATAATTAACTTTCATAACAACCATATCTGGGCTGAGGATAATCCGAATGCTATCGTAGAAAATCATAAGCCTGGCCTTCCAGATCACCAGATTTGAATCCTTTGGATTATTTTCTGTTGGGTCACTTGACGTCGTTAGTTTATAAAAGTCCAGTCCAAAATGAATAAGATCTAAGAAATAGGATATTTGAATCTTGTGCCATTATTAATCAGACGCCAGGTATATTCGAAAGAGTTCGGCAATCAATGTTAAGACGACTTATTGCATTGAAATAGGCGGTGATCATTTTCAACAACTATTGTAAAATAATGTTATTAACTAGTTTAGTTTTAGTCTTGTAAATAATTTAAGTTTTTTACCTGATAATACAATCAATAAAAGAAACACTTTTTGCTTATTTTTCGAAATTAATTATTTTTATCTCGAATACGAAAAAAACACAAGAGACAAAAATGTTGTATTTTAAGTTAATGAATTGAAAAAAATAATAAAAATTTAAAAAAAGTTAGTGGCGCACATTTTTTTTCAAAAATAGTGGGGAAGGTGCCTTCCGGGACGCCACTGGACTTAATAATTTTAATCTAATTAAAGCGCAATTAGCCTCTTACTACCATTAATACATCTGCCAAAGTTCAATAAAATGGGCTTAAAGAATATATATATATATATGCAAAAAGCTAAAAACTCCACGTTTCTGTTGCTCTCATTTCCGTAAAGGTTATCTTTTGTTAGTAATATGCTTTACTTTTATTATAATTGGTACGAATGAATTTTTTTGCCGTTTTTTGTATTTTTATTGCTTAAATTTTAACAAAGCCTTAATGTGACAAAAGAAAATCAATTTCGATAAGTAGATAGGAACTGGGAAACTTTGTTACTTCTACATAAAATGTTTTTCAAACAAAATCAGCAAGACGTCGCTGGTACATGTTGAATATTTGAGTCGTCTCGTTTAAAAACATTCCAAATCTATTTTTTATTGAAATTTATTTTTTATCGAAAATTGAAAGCTTTCTACTATACGCGCCTGTATCGAACGCGATGTATCCACTTTCAACCTACTTACAAACTGATACCTTCCATAACCGACTATTTCCATTATTCATTCTAAACACGGCCACATTCAAAATCTAATAAAATATCAGTCGTAACATTTATTACGTCAAATAATAAGCCTTAGAGCTTCGTGTAGTGCTGTCGTTTCTCATTACTTTTGATATCCTAATATTCCTAATTGAGAAAGGAAGTGTGTGTTTGGTTGATAGCAGTAAATAGTTTAATAACGCAAGGCGTCAATTTTGTTTTATTCAATCTTGTGTGCACAAGATCAACCATGTTCACTTTTTTGCAAAATCACTTCAGAAAAAAAGTAAAAATTAGTTCCATCTTTACAACTTCATGTCGACGTTATGAATGTGAATACGAAGAATAGATTGACCATTGGTGACAATGAAATTATAAAAGCGATAATATTTTGGTTTTTGCTTTAACAGAGTTTCTGTACTGCATAATAATAACAGTAGAAGAGAAATCCGAGTTGAAGACACATTGTATACCTAATGCATATAAAGTAGCACTATTGACCCGCAAGCACACCGAAAACAATTTGGGGTCATATGAGACACCTTGAAATAGTATGATTTTAGTAGTCCTAAGGGATATAAAAACTTTGAGCTCTATGCCGTACATGTGAAATCCATAACCCAATTGGAGGTAAATTTGTCAAATATTTTGTAAGGCGCTTTTAACTGTAATCAATATTCTCTCAACGCCGTACAAAAATAATACAACAGGCGAAAAAGAAAAAAATTCATTTTCGGAAAACTAATCTCTGGTACGAAAGTAATAAGTTTTCGTACGGCTTGTGTGATATAATAAAAAAAATTTTATTACGCATGCATCATAATCAACGATTATCGCACGCTGCAGCGTGCTTAAAATGATGTTTATGATGCGCCTACTTTTTTAAAGGTTGCTATAGAAACATTTGATCATGTCAAATGCGACAGATTAATATATTCGTCAATATATCCCTTAAGTTTAATATTTAAAACATTTTTGAGATTATGATGCATTCGTAATAAAAAATAGCGTATGTTATACGTGTATAAGAGGCCTTTAAAGCCCTTGCGACTTACAAAACACTCCGCTGCGCGTCGTGTTTTGAAATATGTCGCGCGTGCTTTAAAGGCCCTCTTATACACTTATATCATAATATACTATTATATTGATAAGGATATATTTATTATTTGGCTATGCCGTATAAATTAGTGTAGCTCTGGGATAATAAACGAGGAAACAACCCCCTGCCTACATTTTTATAAGGGGTGGTGATTTGAATCACCGTAAAATTTCATTATATCAGAAACATTTTACATAATGACTTTTCTTAACATGCCTTACATTTCAAGTGGTGCAGGTGCCTGCATTGAAAAATTGAATTTTAACTCCCAGCGTGGGCCCTTTTAGCCAAAAGTTTATTTACGGCTTTAATACACCTACACTGTGGGCAAAATTAAATTGGAACCCTCTTTAATGCGTAATAACTTTTTTATTTTCCAAGGATTTTTTATCATTTTTGGATATGTTATGGCCTAAGGTATTGGGATTAAAAAGAACTTTGCAAAGATGGTCTACTTCAGTGGCGTGCAGAAAAGGGAGTATTTTTTAAAACCAATGTATTTCAGGTCGTTGCGGAAATCGGCCAAATGAAATAAAGATTTAAAAATGGGCAAAAAAGATTTGAAAGGGTTCGGAATATTGACCATTAAAAAACCAAGTCAATACAAACAAAATTAAAATTGATACTTTAATTTTGATAAAACCATGACTTGTAGGCCAAGTTAAATTGGATCCTTTTTTAATGCTTAACGACCTTTTATTTTCAAAGGATTTTTTATAATTTTTGGATATGTTATGGCCTAAGGTATTGGGATTAAAAAGAACTTTGCAAAGACGGTCTACTTCAGTGGCGCACAGAAAAGGGGGTATTTTTCAAAACCAATGTATTTCAGGTCGTTGCAAAAATCGGCCAAATGAAATAAAGATGTAGTATGGGCAAAAAAGATTTGAAAGGGTTCGGAACATTGACCATTAAAAAATTAGGTCAATACAAACAAAAATAAAAATTAATATGTACTTTAATTTTGGAAAAACCATGTCTTGTGGGCCTAGTTAAATTGGATCTTTTTTAATGCTTAATGACCTTTTATTTTCAAAGGATTTTTTATAATTTTTGGATATGTCATGGCCTAAAATATTAGATTAAAAAAGAAATTTGTAAAGCGGGTCTACTTCAGTGGCGTACATTAAAATTAATTTTTTTTTAATTTAAAAATTTTAAGTAGATTCTTGGCTGTACGCCAATGAAGTAGACCCGCTTTGCAAAGTTCTCTTTGATTCTAATGTGGCTTTACCAAAATTAAAGTATAAATTTTAATTTTGTTTGTAGTGACCTGGTTATATAATGATCAATATTCCGAACCGCTTTTTTGCCAATTTTTACATCTTTATTTCATTTGGCCGATTTTTGCAACGACCTGAAATACATTGGTTTGGAAAATACCTACTTTTCTGTACGTCACTGAAGTAGAGCCTCTTTTACTCTTAATTTAATTTTAATCCTAATACCTTAGACCAAAACATATCCAAAAATGATAAAAAAGTTATCAAGCAAATTAAATTGGATCCTTTTTTAATGCTTAGTGACTTTATATTTGCAAAGGATTTTTTTATCATTTTTGGATATGTTATGGCCTAAGACATTAGAATCAAAGCAAACTTTGCAAAGCGGGTCTAATTCATTGGCGTACAGAAATTTCGAATCTATTTAAAATTTTTAAAATGAAAAAAAAATAAATTTAAATTTTAATGTACGCCACTGAAGTAGACCCGCTTTACAACTTACTTCTTAACTCTAATATCTTAGGCCATGACATACCAAAAAATGATTAAAAAATCCTTTGAAAATAAAAGGTCATTAAGCATTAAAAAGATCCAATTTAACTTGGCCTACAAAACATGGTTTTATCAAAATTAAAGTATCAATTTTAATTTTGCTTGTATTGACCTGGTCTTTTAATGGTCAATATTCCGAACCCTTTCAAATCTTTTTTGCCAATTTTTACATCTTTATTTCATTTGGCCGATTTTTGCAACGACCTGAAAAACATTGGTTTTGAAAAATACTCTCTTTTCTGTACGCCACTGAAGTAGATCGTCTTTGCAAAATTCTTTTTAATCCCAATACCTTAGGCCATAACATATCCAAAAATGATAAAAAATCCTTTGAAAATAAAAAAGTTATTGAGCATTAAAGAGGGTTCCAATTTAATTTTGCCCACAGTGTAGGTGGTAATTATGATTGTAATTATGTAATAAAAAATGATGCTGGAAAGCAGGAGAATTTTCCGCAAACTTTTCCCAGTATTAAACCTAAGGGATGCATCATCAATGATCCCACATATATTCAAAAAATTGGGATCCATCCTCGTATAACATTTGCCCCTTTGCTTTTATTTTTGAATTTTAAAATTGCTGTTTTGATTTTAATTGAAATTATTTGAATAAATAAAAGTAAGAGTTAAACGTTCCTTTAGTAACCCTGTCGCTGCTCAGATATGTCTTATTGCGGTGGCACTAGGGGTGTGAGTTCGAATTCTAAAAATTCAATTAAATGTGGGCGCCATATCTAAAGTAGACCGAAAGATAAGAAAAGATAAGATAAATTGTCAGATTACTTTATCCATAATAAGACACCAATGTAAAGAAAGTAAACGCAAGAAATAAAAGATATGCTTTCCCTCAAAAATTTTAATTTAATAATAATCTTTGACTCTACTGAGTATCTTTTCAAAATTACATCTTAATTCCAACCACCAATTACGCTTGGCATAGGTAAGATAGAACAAGCAATACTTAACAATACTGATCCTAGATTACCATATAATTAATGGTTCTGATAAGCGAATAGCCCATAAGTTACGATCAGCCCATTAATAATATTTCATTACATAATCCCATAGTAATTATAATCAAAATGTTTACCAATTAAAAATCTGTATAGGTAAGATAAAATAAGCAATACTTAAGAAGAACTTCAATCACATATTGTATTTATACTCCAGAGAAATAAAACTTCCTCTGCGGAATGAGGCCGAACAAGCTGAATTTTTGCAGAGACCTTCGTTTTGATGTTTTAATGAAGCACAAAAAAATCTCATATGCCTACCCTTGTGCGTCTTGAGATATCGAAGGTCAAAGGTCATGAAAATCGTTTTTTCGCCAAAATCTCGCTTCCAGTGCATCTGACGTCATAAGAACCCATAACAAAACTTACGTAAAGTAGTATTCTCTACAAAATTGTTCAGAGACATTTTTTTCGTACGAAGAACCGTTTTCGAGATATAGCATGATAAATCGGGAGTGCGCATTCGTAATTGGTAATACTGTATTATACTGCAGAGCTATAAATATAAAAGCACTTTCATTAATCTGTTAGACTAAAAAATTAAATTCCCATTATTACGCGCCTTATGTTTCCTTACCTTCCTCCCCGTCTTCGTGGGGTTCCACTAGCACCTCTATCAACACATTATCTTCGTCTGATGCTTCCTCTATACCTGTTGGTTCTATGTCTGTTGGCAAAACCTCTTCAGATTCAGGGTCATTGAAGTCTTCGATGTTTTGCAACTCTGTTGACGGGTTTAGGCAGGCCTGACCCTGACACTGCCCACAAACTTTGGAGCATGGCAGCCCGACTTTTCTACACCCGCACTGCGCGCCACTACCCCTTTTTACAATTACAGAATATGGTATTTAATAGTTCGACTGGAGCAGGTGGCAGTAGTGTTGTTTTCGGCTGTAATATGTCGTTTTTTAAATCCCAACCCCATTCCCTAGCCAGGTAGTAGACCCGATAAATATGCTGTCGAGCTGCTTTACTGGTAGGTGGAAGGGATGACTATTAAAAAGGTCTATTAAGTCGTGTAGCCTTAATGAATTGGGTGTATCTAAATTTGTCAAGGTTCACTTCATCCATTGGAACACCATACATAGCTAACAGAAAACGCTTTCCGTTCTGAAATACTGTATCTGGCGGGCAATTTTCTGCTTGAAACATTTGAGCCGAGTGAGTCAAATCGGGATGTTTCTCAAACATTGTCATAACCTGAAGTTTTCCTTTGTTGAATAGTGCCTATGTAGTGTCGCATCCAGTGAGGGCATGCAAAAACAAAATATGTTCTTAAGACGATATTTGCCGAGACTTTTAGACGAATAAATTCGTGTTGATGTAGTCCCTTTGCCAATTTTCTTTAAGAAAATTTGCCGGTGATGTGACTGGGTTCGTCCTATTAAGAGAACAAGCAAATCAATGTCTTCTCCAATGATGACGGCGGTTCTTTCTTTTTCCGATACTTCCATGGCGGTTTCGATGATTAGAACATCTGCATCATCCTTGGCTTGATTTGTAGCGATGTTGGCAGCTTGTAGTTGTTCAATAAGCATTTCAATAAAATTCTTTTTGTTTTAATCGGTTTGATAAGAACTTTTCTTGGGTGACTGGCACAATCATTGTTGCATCAAAGCGAACTTCATAAGATGTAGACAGTGCAGTGCTTCATCTTAATTGCTCCATTGCTTTTATATTTCTATAGTTGTCTGAGTATCCGTCAATTATAACAATTATTTTAGAACCAAAATGCCTTTGCAAATATGTAACATATCTATCCAGAGTGTCGGAGAAAGTATCGTTTTTGTTCCATACGACACGATGTAGCAAAAATCGATGACGTAGGTTACATTATCTTCATTCTGTTCAATATTGACAGGCTCCATCATATTATACAATTTTGATTTTGCGGTTTTTCGCATGCCCTCATTGTCAAATAGTGATGTTGGATATGGACTTAATTCATACTCAAAATATTTTTGCAGATCATATAATACATTACTACCTATTACGAATGCGCGCTCCCGCTTTATCATGCTATATCTCGAAAACGGTTGGTCGTACGAAACATTTTTGTAGAGAATAGTATTTTACGTAAGTCTTGTTATGGGTTCTTACGACGTCAGATGCACTGGAAGCGAGATTTTCGCGAAAAACCGATTTTCATGACCTTTGACCTTCAATATCTCAAGACGCACCAGGGTAGGCATATGAGATTGTTTGTGCTTCATTGGAACATGAAAACGAAGGTCTCTGCAAAAATTCAGCTTGTTCGGCCTCATTCCGCAGATGGCCTCTTTTTTTACCTTATTTCCCTCGAGTATTAGAAAATATGTCTAATCGGGAGATAATTGTAAAATCTGACAGACGTCTCTGAGAGAAATTTAATTTATATTAAATTTAGGGCTTACCCTTGAAAAATTTAAATATAGCCAAATAATATCACTACTTGTTCTGTAGTAACTAGAGTAAAGATAAGTAAGAAACAATAGTTTACAAAAATTTACCAATGGAAATTTCCAAGATTAATATTGAGTATGTACATGAGTATTCAATCTCTATAATACATAGTAGGTACTCACTAAAGATAATTATTTTGATTGATCAGATCAAAATTCAAGTACGAGGCTCAAAGTTAAAGATAGATAATCTAGTTTCGAGATACAGTAGATAAATTTACAATGAGATAAATGTACAAAATTTGATTAATAAGATCAAAATCCAAGTTACGAGGCTTAAAGTTAAAGATATAAAATCTCGGGTTGAGGTTACGGTAAGATAGCTGTACAGGGTGTCCCATTTTCGATGATATTACGGGGTATCTCACTTAGGAGTAAAGATAGAGAGTTGCGGTTTTCGCAATACTTTGCTACTTTTTTGTGAAAATAACGATGGTATAAACAAAAT
This sequence comes from Pissodes strobi, assembly GCA_016904865.1. Taxonomy (NCBI): domain Eukaryota; kingdom Metazoa; phylum Arthropoda; class Insecta; order Coleoptera; family Curculionidae; genus Pissodes; species Pissodes strobi. The sequence continues at coordinate 64,452 of MU187582.1, read as the reverse complement.
TTTCATAGCCCGCTTCGTTTCCGAGATACAGGGCGAAATTGAAAATAATGCATTTTGGTACCCCCCTCGTATCTCCGTTATCCTTTAACACATCGCAAAGCTAAAGACTTGCTTTTATATACTTTTTTACGTAGAAACCAGTGGCGTAGTCAGATTTTTGCTGTGAGCTGTCAATTTTTAGCTATAAATCGAACTTATGTTTTTTTAAATGGAACATCCTATATATTTCTCTTTCGTTTGAATTTGACTTTTATAAGCTTTTCAAAAATATATAATACATGATATGTATTTTAAATAATAAGCGTAAAATTCATAATTTCACAAAATGTATCTCTATACGACACTCTTGATGAGTATAGTATAAGCATTATCTTTTAAACAACGTTATAAGTATTAGTAGGAAGCTATTATCAGAGCAATGGAATGATCATTTTTTTATTGGCGAGACCTGTCAGTGGCAAAATTTATTTTTTCTATGTAATATTGTATTTTTTACGATGGTTGAAAACGAAAATTATGAATATTTTGAAAAATATGACATGTTAGTCTGCTTTATACAGAGCAATGAAAACTCACGTGAAGCTTCTCAACTATTATTCAATATGTTTGTTTGAATATTTATTTACCTTTTGACTTATTTGGGTTTATTTTATATTTTAATATCATGTTAAGTTATGCATATTCTGAAAGAACACAACCTGGTCATTTAATGTTTTCCGGAATAAAGAGAACATGGAACGTTTATCCGGCCCCTTCCAAAAACGTATAATAAGGAAAATCGCGGTAAGGGCGGAGGCAACGTTCCTTGTTCTACCAATTTTTTCTTTATTCCGGAAAACATTAAAAGATCAGGATGCCTTCTTTCGGAATATCTATAAATTAAAATGATACTTAAAAAAATATACCCAAATAAGTCAAAAGCTAAATAAATATTCAAACAAACTTACTGGAATATATAGCTGAGAAGCTTCACGGAAGTTTAGATTGCTCTGTATAAAGCTGACTAACATGTCATATTTTTCAAAATATTTATACCTAATTTTCATTTTGAGCCATCGTAAAAAATACAATATTACACAGAAAATATAAATTTTTCCACTGAAAGGTCTTGCCAATAAAAAATTACCATTCCATTGTTCTTAATAGTCTCTGCCTGCTAATACTTATACCGTTGTTTAAAAGACAATGCTTATACTATACCACAAACAATATATTGCGTAGCTATATTGTTTGTGACTATACTCATCAAGAGTATCGTATAGAGACACATTTTGTGAAATTATGGATTTTAGGCTTATTATTTAAAATACATATGATGTATTATATATTTTTATAAAGTTTATAAAATTTCCATTCAAACGAAAGAAAAATATACAGGGTGTTACATTAAAAAAATATACAAGAGTGTCGTATCCAGACACATTTTGTGAAATTATGAATTGTAGGCTTATTATTTAAAATACATATAATGCGTTATATATTTTTATAAAGCTTATAACATTTCCAATCAAACGAAAGAAAAATATACAGGGTGTTCCATTTAAAAAAACATAAGTTTGACTAATAGCTAAAAATTGACAGCTCACAGCAAAAATCTGATCACGCCACTGGATTCTACGTCAAAAACTGTATAAGAGCAATTTTTTAGCATTGCGATATGTTAAAGTATCACGGAGATACGAGGGGGGTCCCAAAATGCATTATTTTCAATTTCGCCCTGTATCTCAGAAACGAAGCGGGCTATGAAAATTTTGTTTATACCATCATTCGTTTCACGAAAAAGTAGCACAGTATTGCGAAAACCACAACTCTCTATCCTTACTCGTAAGTGAGATACCCCGTAATATCATCGAAAATGGGACACCCTGTACAATAAGGTAAATATACAAGATAAATCAAAGGTAAGATAAAGGTAAGATAGAGATAGGGTAAAGATACTTAAAATAAAATTTTGAAATGTTGGTTTTTCAGTTTTAAAAAGATGAAATAATGAGAATTGTGCAAATATTTCTAAAAGGTAAAAAGGATCACTTATCTTACTCCAGACGAAAATGCTCAGGGCTCCAAAACGCTTCTTCAGCAAAGTGGTTTCACAACCACGCAGTCATCCCGACCATGTAATGTCCACTTTCCAACCAACAATTACATTGCTATCCACCAGACTACGATTGGAATGGAACGCGTCCGTGAATCTCCTGATCCTCTCCTATAGTCTCCTCATTTGCCCATATGAATTGAAATTTATCACTCGAACCAGTTCAAATTCAAGATCCCATCAGAATTGGAGTTACAATTAGAGTAAAGTTAAGTAGGTAGAGTTAAGAGTAAATTTCAAGGTAGAATTAAGAGCCTGAAATAAAAAACGAATATAAGACGTCTCAAAATGGCGTCCTCGTGCTGCTCGCAATCACTCAATTAATTACCTGATGTTCGGTTCTCCCTCAGTGTTGGCTAATCCATACTAAAATGCCATTGGGGTCAAAAACTGTTATATCCAGCCTAGCTGCTATCAATTTCCAGGGAAATTAACAAAACATTCTGACGTCGCCGTCACCGCCTTTACACCTTTAGGCCTGAAGCTCAATTCAAAAAGTACTCCTGCTTCAGCAACAATCGGTTTTATTCACCAAGACTCATAAAAACTAACTTCCACAGGATGACACGAGATCAACCTACAAAACCCGAGTCGATACGAGGTCAACTCAAATACCACCAACTAAGTAATCATGAATTCACTTCCTAATTAGAAAATTCCGCGAAAATCTCGATCAAATCTCCTTCACAAAACATTCTGAATTATGTAACTGTCAAAACAAAGCACCTAGTCATGTCACAAACTAAAGAAAGGCTGTAAAATTAATAGATGCATTGTTAGTTGTCTATCTACATAGCCAACTTTTCATATTAAGTTCAAGATTCCGTCAATCATATTTGGGATTACAAAAACTGTGTACCTGCAGTCCAGTGGCATAGACAAATCAATTACATTAAAATAATTCCAATGGTGTGCTAGATTATATTGAAGTTTGCGAATGTAAGAAAGAAAATGAATTCTTTTTGGATATTTAACCGCGAACTGTTACAGAAAATTCAAAATTACTGACATTGGAACGAGCATATCCAAATGATTGTTACACTCGATAAAATTCTTTTTATGATTTAGAGCAAAACAATTCGCAAAATTAAAAATTAAACTGTGTTTAAGGTGACAACAAATTATTTTATTGTTTTTTTCTGATTAATAGCAAGTTAAAAAATCCAGAATATCGCATAACTTTTTGCGTTAATTAGTAATTCTCTTAAAGTATGAAAATGGGTCATATATTACTTCGCAACTGGGAGTTCGAGGTAGCTATGACAGTTGTTTGGTTGTCTCTGACAGTTATACGAAGCCTGTCTTGTGAGTCGAGTGCGTTATGCTTCTCTCTTCTCTTACAGTGTTATTGTGAATGATTTATTTCATGATTTTTTTTGTGACTAAAATTTTTGAATGCCTAACTTCATCACATTTCACTAAAAGCGTGTAAAAATTACTATAAATGATAATTCTAAATTATAGAAAATAATCACCAAATAATACTAAAAAGATCACAAAAAGCAACCTAAAGAACTCCATTAATTATATAATCCGCACACAAAGGGCGACGTATACTGGCTGGTGAAAATACTATTCGAAGCTGCAAATTTGTTTACAATATTCCCTATTGAATTTCGAAAGGCTTAGCCTTTTTCTGGAATTTTCCAAAATAACCCCTCTCGTAAACTTTAAAAACATATTTATCAGAAAATAGAGTTGAGCACTATAGGACTTTTTAAGGTAAAATAAAATAACATGAAATCCAAATTTTGATTTTAGATTTTTGTTTTTTTGAAAAAAAAATGTCTATTAATTATTTATACTGATATCAGCCCTATCAAAAATGTAGGGCATTATTATTTTTCATCACTTCTTATTATCGCCAATGATATTTTGTAAATGCCGTACATTATTTAATGATACTTTTACAATTTTTTTTTCGATGGGCTTGAGGTCTATATGGTTTATAAAAATTATTATCATTCAAGAATAACTTTCCTGTTTACTTTAACCCTTTATTATCAAACTTGTTTATTTCATTTTAATTAATATGAAAGTTTGTTTATACATTTAAGGTGTATCAATGCGCGACAAATTACCAAACGACCAAAGTTTGCAGCGTTAATTAAATAGAGTTGAGAATCTTCTCAGCCTTTGAATAATGTTTACATTTGGCGAAATGTTAAACCATTCCCACATAAATAAATGAATATACACATTTGATATAATGTATGTTGACATGGATATATAGCTTCCTTTTGGATTGTCACGATTATCTCAAGGGAAAGCAAGAAGAGCACTATTTCACTTCTAAAAGCAAATTCGTTTGACATTTTAATACAAAATCCACTAAAATATTCTCCGTTTTCGGTCTATTCTGTTTTGCCTACAGAATGTTTTTTTAACGAACTAGCGTATTCCAGAGCATGATAAATATGATCTACAACAAATTAAAATTTTGCATCTCATATGTTATTTAGTTGGACTGACTATTATTGTATTTGTGAGATGGATGCCATTGTTTACGAGTAAGTTAATAGCTATTCTACTAAGCTTTTATAGCTTACTGTGGTCGATAAATAATAGTCGATTAAGTACATCTTAACAACAGATTTTCCTCTGCTACCTGTACAGATCTATTGTGTCCCCTCCCATGCTACTTCCGTTGATATGATTCTCAGAGTACCTCATCCAGTTTCAGTGTTTTGATAAAAGCAAGTAGTCTGGATAGTTCTGTAGATGAAAGTCCCTCCTGTTCGACGATGCAGCACCCGAAGCAGGCAATTCGCCTGTTCGCGACCGCCTCGCACTCCGTGAGAAGGTATTTCGGGGTTTCCTCTCCTCCTCACCGAACCGGCAACTCCCCTCGTTTTCAATTTTTACTCTGTGCCTTCTCAACTGGCAGTGTGGCAACTGTGAGTACGCGGAGATTGTTCTTACTCAGTGGTATAAGATGTTTTGATCTTTCTGAGTGAGGGGGCCCTAGAAACATCTTTGATTGCCTTAATCCTGGAACACGTTCCCATAGATTGATCCATTTGGTTCGCTCTTCTTTCCTAAATTCTTCCTTGGAGGTGTGCGTCCCTATGCCACAGAAAGGTTCCGGAGTTTGTGCTCCTATTTTTGGCAATTGATCTGCTTTTTCGTTGCCTTCTATCCCAGCGTGTCCTGGTATCCATTGAACTGTTAATTTGTTATTCTTGCCTAGTTCATTTAGCCTATCTAGCCTACCATTCTGGAGCTGATTGTTGTTGTTGAGCTCAGTGCTTTGATGGCTGCTTGACTGTCTGAGAATATGACGATCTCTTCCTTCCTATAGTCTCCGTCGAGGGTGAGCTGCGCATATCTTCCGATGGCGTTAATTTCCGCCTGGAAAATGTCCGGGTGTTTTTCCATTGCTTCGGAGAATTTGGTTCCTGGCCCAAGTACTCCGGCTTCGGTCCCCTGTTCAGTTCTTGACCCGTCTGTATACGACTTTAAGGCACTTTGCTAAGATGTGAGAATGCAAGTGTTGTTCTTTATCCATTCTTCACTACTTCTTATCAGAACCGTGAAGAATTTTTCTTTCAAAATTATTGTTTATTGTTATCTTTTGACTATATCGTCCCTGGTGAGCCCAATAAGTGGTATATGCTTTGTCAGGGATGTTAACTCACCCTTTCTAAGCCATCCTATCTTGCCCGCCCCCTCTTTTGTGATTCTAGTCACTGCTTGTCTAGCTGCTCCCTCTAGAACAATGTATAGTAGAGGTGCGAGATCCCAATTGCCTCGATTGCTGCTGTTGCACCAGTTTTAATTGCACCAGTTATGCTTATGCACACCAGGAGTTGTACTCCTCCTGTTGAGAGCTGATTGTATGTTCTGCTTTTCCGTTTCCTTAAACCAGATGATCGACTCGTAAAGTAGGGTGGGTCTTACTATCGTTGCGTGCACCCATCGTAGAATTTCTCGTTTGCATCCTCAGGTTTTTCCTACAAGGCTTCGATACGCCATGAGGGTCCTCGTAGCCTTAGTTACAACTCCTTCATTATGTTTATTCCATTTGAGTTTGCAATCCAGCGTTATGCCTAGATATCTAACTTCCGATTGCGGTGTAATGTTAGTTCCGTGTATTCGCATAACTTTCATTTTAGGGAGTCCTCTCTTCCTAGAGAAGGCTACTATGGTTGTTTTCGATAGGTTTATTTCCAGCCCCACTGTTTGGCGCCATTCTTCCGTTGCTTTGAGTTTAGTTGAATTAATTCACATAGTGTACCCTCAAACTTTCCTGTTGCTGTGATGATAATATCATCGGCATACCCAACACAATGTAGACAGAGATCTGTCAGTATTTCCAGTAACTTGACTCCACATTAGTGTTGAGCATAATCCGCCCTGTGGAGGAAGGCGCATAGCGTGATTTCTTTCTCATTTAGGGTTTCTTGTTTCATGCTGGTCAGTTGGAACAGTGCGGTCTCTGTGGACTGGCCCGTTCTGTATGCATGCCGGCATGCATTCAACGGCCGCGTTTCTAACGTAGTGGATCTGGTGAAATTGTCTACTGCCTTCTCCATTGTTTTGAGTAAGAATGACGTGAGACTAATTGATCTGAAAGATTTGAAGTATATCCCACCCTTTTTTCCTATCTTAGGGATGAAGGTGACTTTCGCCCTTCTCCATGCTTCTAGTATGTATCCCATGGCCATGCTGCTTCTGGTGATATCTGCAAAGTGTTGCAAAATTTATCTTTTCTCCTTTCATCCCTGGCAAACACAAGTTGTTATACAGGGAATTTCATAAAGCATGTACCATCGCTCGTGAAATGATTGCTTATTTAAATTGTATTTCCGAAACGACTATTGCCATTTCAATGAAATTTGGGTAGTTGACATAATACATATTTAGCAAAAAAGCTACGCACCAAGGACGTACGTACGGGCGGATAGTCTAATAATTCTTATTAACAAAAAGTTCTTCTTAGGTTCACAATCTCTAAATAAAACTTGTGTCACTCATGTGAAATGATATGGTTTAACTGGTGCTCTTGCCAAGGTCGGTATAAAGACGATTTCGTAAGAAACGCTTGAAGTACTTGTAGACGGTTTCTGTAATTGGATGTATGCCTTATCACAGGAAACCGGCTTTACTAACTACCACTTTAGATATTCGTCTTAATGCAGATCACCGAATGGAGCTCACTTCGATTTACCATGTAGATTTACTTTGATCACTTTTTTACTGGTTAAGTGATTTGATTTGATTTTGTTAATTATCTATTTGACCTCTGATACTCTCGCTGCCATAGGATTGTTTTTTTGATTGAGCAAAGTAATTCCTATTTAAGGGGTTCTATAGTCAGAAATTTAAAAAATTTTTTTTTTTAAATATTTCAAATATAGGACTTAGGCAATATTAATGATTTAGGACTTAATATTAAGACTTGATAATCATATTATAGTTCGGATGATACTCATTTTGGAGAATCTTCTCTTTATTTTAGATGCACTACCATAATTTTATCTACAATTGGGACCTAATGAATTATTCTTGGTATGGTTATGTCTGTGAATGTATTTATTACTTAGCTTAATTAGAATCTTGGTGTTTATTTTGGTATGCCGAAGTCAATGCCAACTTGAGTTTACACATTTTATTTTCAGATTTCTCGATATTCTTACATAGGGTCTTTTTCTAAATTTTACTACCCTCTGAAATCATGGATATATTCATAATAAAAAAAATTAGTGGCGCCTTCGCCCAACTATCAGCAACTATGCGACCCACACCTATAAATATTAATACCGCTTATTAAACCAGGCATATGGACCAGCAATTAACTAATCGTGTTACAAACCTTGTGCCAAATTTGTTATTTTGAAGCAAAAAGATATGTATGATCGAAATTAGGTAACAATGGAAAGAAATAACTGGAAGTATCATAAGGTGCCAAGAGAATAATACGAACCATCACCCTACAAACATCGTGAATGCGTTGACCTCGAATTGTCATGAAATCGGTAGTGTGACCGGATAATTCACGAGGTAGAACAAAAATACGTAATAAATATCAATACGTTGAAAAGAATGAAACAAGAAACCAAATATATACTGAAACAGAACTGCGAAAATGCGAACATCAATTTCAATTTATATTTCGAATTATTTGTATAAGACGAAAAGTCAATTACTTCTGGCAAGCAAACTAGAGCAGGCGGCTTATTGGCTGACAAGGCTTAAACACCCATATATGTTAAAATACGAATGATTTATTGCTTAGGTGTGGATATTTGACCCTTTTGTCCTAAAATGTGTCAATGAATATATTCTTGGCATTTTTTGTATGTTTTTATAAATTACCCTATACTAGAAAAATTTGTAAAATCATGTGCCAAATAACTTTGTGGGTTTGTAATGTTAGGGGTGACAACCAAAACCTTTTACCAGGCGCCATTCAATTGTTTTTTTTTTATAGATAAAAATTTAAATTTGGGTTGAAGATTTAATTCGATAAAACTCAGATTATCCATTCAAAACAATTGAAAATCACTGCCCGGCTTTCCGGAAATGAGCCTAAGGCAGGCATTTTAATTAGATCTCGGTATATTTTGTTACACGTTTGCATACAGCCTAAAATTCTCTTTTCAAGTTATCCTTATTTTTCCGGCATAGAATGATTTTATTCCAAATTCAATATGGCAGCCTTTTCAAGTAATCCATAGAATTTTCAACAAACCACCCACTAAAATACGAGAAAAAAAATCTGGTTGGCTCTTTATTGAGTTAGCCAAAGAAATTATTTGTCATAAAATAGAATCAATATTAGTTTTTGTTTAAAATGTCAAAATTAGTTTTATTTTTTTTATTTTAATGGGAAGTGATAGGTACTAAATGAATGTTAGCAATAAAAAGTGTTTTATTATCTGTAAAAAAAAACAATACTGGAAAGTAACGTAATTCTAGCAAGAACAAATAAATTATAAATATGTAAATTAGAGTTGTAACTAATTATTTAAATAAAAGATTTGGTTAGAATTGGTACCATTCCAATTTTTTAAGGAACGAAGCATCCGAGTTTGTATTGATGAACATCTCTCTCGGAGGAATTGAAAATCAATGCCGGAGTTCCTAAAGAGTGTATATTATTTTCACTGTTCCTGTTCTATATCAACGATCTCTTAGATAAAACCAACAATTCTATCTATAGCTTTGCAGAGGACAGCACTCTTATATCTGTCGCGGACTAACATGACCGCTGCTCGTTCCTAACGCGAGCGAGAAAATGAGATTGCTGCCATCAATGGGGATATGAACGCCATCGTGGAATGGGTTGAGGAACAATGACCAGTCTAAGGAAGAAAAGAATCCTCAGCTGTCATAACCACGTCACCGAAATCGCCAAGGCAGCAGCACAAAAGCTAGAAGGACTCTACAGAGCAAAAAAGTTGTATACACCACATCAGCTCTTACTGCTCTATAAGGCCCAAATAAGACCATCTCTCGAATACTGTTCCCATGTATGGAGCTCGGCACCCAAATACTGCTCAAGATACTGGACTCCATACATAGGAAAGCAGTCCGTCTTGTGGATGACCCAGATTTGACTAACGATTTTGATTGCCTTGAATATCAAAGAAAAGTGGCGTATCTGTCTCTTTATTATCGATACTGCTTCGGAACGAGTTCGAATGTGCTGGAAATTATGATTCCGCCAAACAGAAACGCCCATCAGACAAAAACTGCTCATCAATATACGATTCAATTGTGAACACCTAGGGCGTTGATGTTACGGGACTCCTTTTTATGGAGGACTGGTCCCCGCGGTGAAATGGACTTTCGAGCAACAGCTTTCTTGAAAACTACAACCAGTAGCGGTTCAAGTCTAACGTCAACCGTCAACCATCATCTCCACACACGCACCATTCGTTGAGTGGTATAGGATTGTCCTTTTATGCGTGTGCCGATCATAAAAAAGGAACAGCAAGGGCTCCGGATTTGACTTCTATGGATCTTTCAATTTGGGCTATTTGAAAAGAAACTTTGTTCAACACCTCCACCATTTCCAGAAATATTAGAAATCAGAGACAGAACGCTAATACAAAAACATATCACAAGAGTAATTAAGAAATTGCAAAGAATGTTGAGAGAGTTAGATTATGCCGACAACTCGGCGGCTAGCGTATAGAACTTTATTTGAATTATTTTTTTTATTTCATACACTACTGTTTCAGTTTACTTATTTATTTTGAAATTACTTTTGTTACTTATTTTCGATTATGTTATTTTCCTTTATTGTTTGGGAAGTGATATTCAATTGTTTTTTAATGAATAATCTGAATTTTTCTGTAATATATCCTCAACCCAAATTTAAAACTTCCTCTATAATTTAATGACACCTTGTGAAACAATTTCGTTGTCACCCGGTATTTAAGTGCGAAACATGAGCGAGATAAGATAAGGAATGGAAAGGATAAAATATACATTATCACATTTCAAGGAAATAAAACGACCCCGAAATATCATGAGATCGAAAATGCGGGTGGCGTAATATCATGAGATAGAATAAATTCCAACGATCTCTTAGATGCGGGAATGCTTGAAGTAAGAGCTTCGGTGGTTTTGTTATATTTGTTGGAGTATCGTTATCCGTTGTGACTTTGTTTAACTCCTTTCTCTTGGGATTTTTTGTTAGCTCTGGTTAGTTTTTGTTAGTGTACTCTAAAGAAATAGCTATGAAATTTTCTCCTACACGTTTGTACGATAATTTTTTTATAACGCGGGTGCTACACTTGAAGTACTGTATTTAAGTAAAATTATGGTAAACTTTCCTATACTAATCGATGTGAATTTATTATCATTATAAAGTCGTAACTTACCATTCTGTTGTCCACCCATATTTTTTCCTAAATAAATATAAATACTTAACATATTAAAAATATTGGTCATTCTGATTACAACAAAAAAAAACACTATCTACCCAACTTGTTACATTTTGCCGACCTGTCATTTGTAGTCATGGAAACAGATAGACGGTTTCATTGGTTTAAGGTGCTTCAAAGCCTACTTTAACAATTTCAAGCCTTAAAATTAACTATTTCGTTATTATTCAATATTTTAACGGCTTGCTGGCTCACAATGTGCCGACCCGAATAGAACTTTAACCTTCCTTCTAGTGCTTCGATCTCGTCGAGACGAGACGAGACTATTAAGGTCTCGGTCTCGGTCTCGCAAAGTCTCGAGTCTTCGAGTCTCGTCTCGGTCTCGCTGAGACTAGATATTTTGTGGTCTCGGTCTTGGTCTCGGTCTCGTCGAGAGTCTCGTACACTTCAAAAAAATTTTCTTTTTTTTGCACTTCAAAAAAAAAATTCCACGAATCGGTATTATAAATTCGACCTATTTTGGAAGATTACCACGTTAATGAATAATAATTAGAGTTTTTAGGTTTTTTCAGATAATTAATTTTAATATGCGGAAAAAGTGTTGATTTTTAAGCAAAATTAATTTAAACAATAAAGTCACAAAAAAACCTTTATAGAGGTAACAAAATTGGAAGGGAGGTTGACAAGTAAAAAAGATATCAGAGAGTAGAGTAGTCACTGTAGTCAGAATAGTCTACTCTACATAATATTTTATATTTTCGAAAGTAAACCTAAGAACCCTTTGATGAGGCGCATTCCTGAGCAAAAAATATAAATGATTGTAAATAAACCTGGCATATTGCAGAATGATTATTGAGTATTGGCTGCAAGTGAAGGATTCTGTTTGAAAGGATTAATTTTACTTAAAAACATGCCTATCTATGTAAGTAAACTACTTTTTTATAAGAAAAAATAAACTAAAACATATTAAAATAAAAAAAAACTGCACAGTAGCGCTCCTCTGGCTAGTCTATAGGTTTTAGGTAAATCCCCGGCGGGTGGGTGAATTTGAAATTATTATAAACTATATAAGACCTGTTTTGAAAATATTTTTTTCTGTTACTCATAAATACAGGTAGGCAACCAGTAAATTGTTCTTTAGATACGTACCGGGTGGCCAACTAAGATTGGCACTCGGCTATATCTCGGTCGAAAAGTAATTGTCGTAAAGATTTACGGTTAAAAAAATATTAGTAAAGCGGCCAAGAGAAAATGTTGGAAATTATTTTTAAGTTTCCAAAATGGTCGCCAGAAGGCGTAATAGCTATATTAAATTTTAAAACACGATTTTTGAAAAATTTCCTTAAATTAATGATAGTAGAATGCGTTGCCATTTTAAATCCGAGATAAATTCTATTATTTTTTGTTAAACACTTTTTGCTCTATTCCTTAAAGGAAAGTGCTGGGGGGTGTTCGAACATTTTCGGAAATAAATGTCAATAACGTCAAAATGGCTGAACGGATCTTAATAAGCTTGGAGTCGTTGAAAAGGGCTTAGGGTATCAACCGTGCCTTGAGCGGGGGTGATTGCGATTTCTTACCTGATGGCCGGTAGAGGGCGTTTTCTGACAAAACCGCAAAAAAATAAGATTTTCTCATAAAATTTAAATGCAACGATACCATTTTTTTTTAAACAAAAGGCAGCAAAATGAGAGCCTAATACGTCAGTGAAAACCGTATCTCTATATCTCTTACCTAACCTAAAATATAAGTAAAAGAAATCAAAACTCGAAAAAAAAAATCGGATTTTGGGACAGTTTTTCGGTGGACCCGTTGCTATTAAATCCTAATTATCGATATTTTACCACACTAGGTATATATTATTTTATTGCGAAAATACCAACATAATATTTAAAATCTCAATAATAATTAATATTCATTCAATATTATTGTGTCCACACAAAATTCGAACTTATTAAAGAAAGAAAGTATGCTGTAGAAAACTAAATCGCAAAAATTATAATGGCGATAACTAAATGACAATCATGTTAAGATTGCAGCTATTTATAGTGTGTGGGATATTTCTGGGGCTTTAGTTGAAAAAAAAATAGGAATTTTGCACCTGTAGAAGTGTTTGATATGTTTCGTGCTTATTTTCAATGCAAAGGGATGGCAACGATGCATCGATGTTTTTAAAACTTTATCACGATTTTGAATAAAAAATCTGATAAACTGATTATTTTTAAGGAAAGTATTACTTGTTTGATATCGGTAAACCGCCTGGTTTTAAAAAAATTCGAACTTTAATCATTGAATGAATTTATGATATCTGCCAACATTATTCGTTTACTAACCCAAGTACAACCATTGACAAAAAATATTATTATTTAACAAATATTTTAATTAAAAAACAATAAAAACAAATTTGCAACAATAAATTAATATTATCAATAATAACAAATATTAGTTTTAGTTCTGCAAACAAGAAGTATCAGGAGATGTTATGTGTAAGAATTAAAATGCAGATACTTTCGACACTTCTTATTCAGGCGAAATACGAAGAAAATCTTAATTTTACAGTTGTTTTTGACTGTTGCACCCTCTAGCAAGCATTTTGGAAACTCAAAAATAGTTTTCAGCGTTTTCCCTTAACCGGTTTTACACAAAGCTTTATGATAACTAGTTTTTGAAATATAGCCTGCCATCTTAGTTTGCCACCCGGTATGAGATATTTTGATGGCCTTATTTGTAAAAAATATATGAATTTTCCACCCGTAGAAAGTTCGTGCATATTTTAAATGCAACGATAATGTAACTGTTGCCCCCTAGCCTATTTAGTTTCTTTAAAAAAAATCGAATTTTGTGTGACTAGATTATATTGACTGAATATTAATTAATATTGAGATTTTAAATATAATTTGGTATTTTAGCAGTAAATTATTATATGGTGTGGTAATTAGGATTTAATAACAACGGGTCTTCCGAAAAAATTACCCAAAATCCTATTTTATTTCCAGCTTTGATTTATTTTACTTATATTTTAGGTTAAATAAGAAATATCGATATGCGGTTTTCACTGACGTATTAGGCTCTCATTTGGCTGTCATTTATTTTAAAAAAAGTGGTATCGTTGCATTTAAATTTTTTGAGAAAACTCGATTTATTTGCGGTTATGTCAGAAAACGCCCTCTACCGGCTAGGTAAGAAATCGCAATCACCCCACTCAAGGCACGGTTGATAGCCTAAGGAAATGCCCTTTTCAACGACCACCACTTTCCTTTAAGGGATAGAGCAAAAAGTGTTAAACAAAAAAGAATCAACTTTATCTCGGCTTTAAAATGGCAATGCATTCTACTTGCTTTAATTTAAGAAAATTTTGCAAAAAGCGGTTTTTAAAATTTAAGATGGCTAGTACGCCCCCTGGCGGCCATTTTGGAAACTTAAATATAATTCCAACATTTTCTCTTGGCCGCTTTACTCATGATTTTTTATTACCGTAAGATTTTACGATAATTACTTTTTGAGATATAGCCGAGTGCCATTCTTAGTTGGCCACCCGGTACATATTTTCCTAGATTTCTTTGATTTTCGTGTACTTAAATATTTTTTATTTTTTGTACGTTACCTATAATTTAAAAACAAACAAACCATTATTTTCGTACTATCCTACTTATAAATTATTTTTATTTCAACACTCGAGACCCGAGACTATCGAGACTGACGTGGCGAGACTCTCGATCTCGAACCTTGAAGTCTCGGTCTCGGTCTCGAGTTATAATTTCTAGTCTCGTCTCGGTATCGGTCTCGAATTTCGAGACGAGACGAGACGAGAACGAGACTAGTCTCGTCGCGACCGAAGCACTACTTCCTTCTCCATCATCTCAACCAATTTGGAATATGAAAGCTTTCTAATCGTATGAATATCCCTCCACCTCCATATCCCTAAATACGACAGACTTGGACGCTTCAAACAACTATATATGTTTGTAAAATGACCGCTTGTTTTTTTCGATAACGATTTTTGAGGTGAAACTTCTTTAGCGAGGGTTGTAAGTCCGAAATAATAAAACGAAATCAAAGTGAAACTTTTTCAAAACATGTAGCCGGGGTAAAATGAAGATCCTGGATGAAAACTGGACCCCGGGGGGTCCGAGGTCCAGTTTTCGTCCAGGATCCTCTCGGCCAGGAGAGGGAGAGAAGGAAAAAATAAAATAATTCATTTCGGGAGAACGGGAAGAGCTACGGGGTCGAAATTTATTTATGGTAGGTGCGCCCAATGGGTGGCTGCCTTTGACCATATGGAGGGACAAGGGCTCTAATTTAAGGAGGGGATTTTGGGGAAACTGTTTTTGCCGATATCTCTGCAACTGAGCCTCAGATCGAAAATCTGACAAGGTACAGGGACGGCGTACGGGGACATCAGTGAGGGGAGGATTTTACCCCCACTTCCCAAATATCCAAACATTTTCGAAAAAATGGGAAAAAAATTAAAAAAAAACGGAAAAAATTGTTCGGAAAGTTAATAAAAGTATTATAAAACGAAATAAGAAAAAAAATAAAAAAAGTAAGTTAGAGAAACGTGGTTTTAGCAGAAAAAAGGCGAAGGAGTTGAGCTACGAGATCGGGGGTGGCAAAAATGGAAAGAAAAAAGAAATTAGAAAAAAAAAGTTGAAAAACGCAAAACAGAAAATTTTTTAAAAATGTCGAAATCGTTGGCTAAAGTTGAGGAAAAAAAAACTTAAAAAAATAAAAACGCAATTCCCAGTATCTCTTTTAGAAGTTTCACTTCAGCTGTGTGGTTATAAAGGTTAGGAACATATTTTTTTTACTTTATAAGTGTTTTATTTAACGGTTAAATGAAATTAAATTATACACTAAAAATGTGCCTACTTTAATGTCACAACCAGTTTTTCTTCGGCCAAAATCGGGTTAAAGTAATAATTATTATAATTGCACCCTTCAATTTTATGTTGTTATGATGATTTATGCTGGTATATATTCAGATTCATTCTCATATAATATGCATGAAATCTGTCTGAATGGTGTCTAAGTTCTTTTTATAGATGATGGTGTTCCCCTAAATATTGACTTTTTGGTTTATAGGATGAGCACTAAACTGGCTATTTAAAAAATTACAAATAATCCACTAAATTTTACTTAAAGACATACGATCACCTATCTTCACTATTGTTGCTTCTATACATAATTAGCTATTCTATGATGAAACTTTTCAGCAAATTTTCCGAAAACAGGTCAGCTTGCTCAGAAACACTGCTAAAAGAATGCATCTTCAGCATGTTTTCCCAGCATCCATGCAAGCCTTAGCCGCGACCGCGACAGCAACTGCGCTTATGGATGTACCTTCGTTGTGTCCATAGAGTACGTACATGCCGAAGATACATGGATGAACGCTGTGGAGGTCGCGGTCGTAATCACTACATCGATGTCAAGGCATATCTTAATTGTTTTATGAGACCGTATGTGCGGTAGGATGCTTCATATTGATGTCAGAACAAAATAGTTTGTTTTCCATGGCGATCGAGCTGTTTGTCGCGAGGTAATTTGCATATTGACTGGTGCTCTTCAAACCACGTGACATTCGCTGGAGATAATCAAGGTATTCTACACTTTTGCGAGAGTGAGATAATCGCTTATTAAAATTTTCTTTTGACGGGTTTAACGTTTTTCCTGAATAAGGATTCATTAAATTCTCTTTTAGGGGAGCTTTACCTGCAATTAAAACATGAGGTATTTTGTGATTAAAATTAGGTAATTTTTTCTCCTCTGGGACATTTAATTTATTTTCTTCTAATAATTTGGAAAGTTTGGAGGCTTGGAATGTTCCTCCCTCACTCTGCTTTCCGTAATCACCTACGTCAACAGAAATAAATTTATAGTGATCATCAACTAGCCCTTGCAAAACTATGAAGGAGAAATGTTTGCAGTTAAAAACATAGAACCTGAGTGAGAAGGATATTTTATTCAAACTAACCCAAACTAACCCAATGCAGTTTGGAAAATCCCAAAGTCGTTTATATTCTTCAGATATCCGTGAAAAGTCGGCCGTGGGTTGTTTCAAATAAAAGTGCTGGAAAAATGTAAGGGAAGAATATGGAAAACAAATAAGGAAAATTCAGGATCGTTCAGGAGATGGAGCAGGAGATAAATAAATTTGCGAGTGGCCTTATTTTGAAAAATTACATTTTCTGCGCGATCAATTTAATGAAAGAAACACAAGGCCCCGCCCCGTGGACAGCAATTCAGAGGAGCCAAATAATTCAGAAGAACCTGCTAGTGACGATGAACATTCTACCTCAACCTTAATAGTAAATGTGATGAGTCCTAATTCCGACTCACAAAATGTGGTTCCATCCACATCATATGCAAGTCATGCTACTTTCAGACTCAAGATACTCTGTTTCTTATAGGAGTTATAAACGACGAATAACGCCACAAATAGAAATTGTAAAAACGCTAGTTAACTTTGAAAAAGAAAAACTAGCCTTAAAGGTAAATAAAATGTCGCAGAACCCCAATTATGAGGATATGGGTTTTTCAATTCCCTGCTTCCTTATGTGAAAAAATTGACGCCTAGACAAAGGTAAAGTTTCGAATGGATGATCAGAAACATTTGTTTGCAGTACTGTTTTCTCCAGAACAACAGACGCATGCCCCTTCGGTACCTACAAACTCAGCTGCCGTCGGCCAGGATAGAACGGGCCACGCAAGTTAACCTTAACCTCCCACATCCGTCTCAACCAATTTGATATATTATAGGAATGAAATCGTTTCAATATTGTTTGAATATAAACAGGTACTGAATTTGATAGGTTTACCCTAGTTTCTTTAAAATGTTTTGGTTCCTTTCCTCTTTAAGGATTGAAGCGAATATTTCCCTCATGTAACAAACCATAATAATTGTGCAATTTTGACCGATTTACGATAAAAACATCTAATATTTCTGCGGTAATTTAACTTACTTATACCAGTTGTGATTGTTAACATAACGCTTGTTATTTACAATAAACTGTCAAAGTCCGTGAAATTATATTGGCAAAATGCCGTGCTATGTTTCTGATGAAGAAATGAATAATAAAATGTTAGGCAGTATTCCGAAAAACACCATCAAAAATTAAAACTTTGTATCGAAGCAATTCATGACCTGTACACTCATTCTGAGAGTCGCATATTTTTAAAAGATTGGGTTTTTAATATGAAAAACAACAGACTCCGCAAGTTTACCTTCCCACATCCGTCTCAACCAATTTGGAATACGAATAATTTCCAACCATATCAACATCCTCCCTCATCCATACCTACAAATGAGAGGGCAGACTTGGACGCCTCAATTACCTATATTTAATTATAATTTTTTTAATAAAGACCTGTTTCCTATATGAGTTTTAATTAATGTTTAATTTAGTTAAAGTATACACTAAAAATGTACTTACCTCACTACCAGCTTTTCTTCGGCTAGAATCGGATTCGTATGATAGTTATCATAATAATTGCAAAGCTCAATTTTCGTTTTTAGGTTATCATGTATATACTGGAAGGTATCCAGACTCACTCTTATGTAAGCATGAGAATGATGTTTAAGCCCTTTAAACAGGTGATGGTATTCTCCTAGATATTGCCTTTTTGGTTTATAGGAAAGGCGATTTGAACAATTACAAATATAATTTCTTATTTTGCAAAAACTAAAGCTGCTTACTCTGGATAAAAGAAGGATTATGTATGACATTCCTCTCATTTATAAAATACTAAATGGTATTATATCATGTCCATTTTTGTATCGGGAATACATATTTCAGTTCCGCAAATAACGCTACGGTATAATAAATAATTTATTTTCCATTAGCTTTCACAGAACAAATTATGGTAGACATGCTTTTGTGGACAGATCTCTGGAGTTTTTAAATGGATAGGATAGATTGGATATTTTTTATGGTTCTTTCCAAGACTACGAATACTCTAATGATACTTTGATGTAATGTTATTGCTGTTGGTTTCAACTCTTGTCACTAAAATATTGCCATTTTATACCAGTATTAATGTTCTTGTGATTTGGTTGATATTTTTAGTATGGCTGTTACCTATTGTTCTGGAATTACTTATTCTAGAATATCTTATTTCATTTTGTAAATTTATATTAACATAACATACTGCAATCACGACCTATACCTTCGGCATTCCTGTACCTTAAGGATTGCTCTATATTAATCAAATTTGCTTTGTTTCTTAGTTACAATGGGGTACATGTTTTTCAAAAATATTACCAACAATTTGATAGAATAGCTGATTGAAAATATATTCATACAATTTCAACGCTCGTAAATTTATCACCCCGGGACAACATGATGTTGTACCTGTTTATATGTTTCCGAAATCACCGCAATCCGATACATTTCCTGTATGTGACGATTTTACTAGGTTGGCTATAAAAGCTTTTAAGCGAAATACATAAAATGACAATGTTGTTATCCGACTAGCATGACAACAGAAGTATGAGAGAGTAATATTAAAAATCGCTGTATTAAACACTATAATATTTTGATGCATGTTTGCATATTTTTATGTAGGGAACTGGTATCTCCTGAACCGAATTTGGTGAAACCGTCACTGAATGTACTTTAATAGTTAGAGGCAGATTCTTATGTATACACTTGTCAATAATGTATTACATTTCTGCTCAGCTCTAACCGCACATGGCAAACATGTTTTTTTTCTAAACTTTATGCGTAACATATTTATTTAGATAATAGAAAAACATTAGTGTTTAGCTCAGTGGTAAACGTGTCACAAAGTTAGAAATCTCTTGTCTATTTATTAACCTATTTTGAATTTAGCCGCTGTACACGGATTATAAATGAATATATTTTTACCACGTTTTCATGGGGTTTTAAAATCGTTTCGGGTCCAATCCCTTCCCCCGTTTTCATGCATTGCAATCGAATGCAAATCGATTTTAATTGTGTTTTTTTCTTGGCGACATATTTCGATTAAACATAGAACTTTGCGCCAAATATTCCTCTATGTTGTGGGTGGTAATGATGAAGTTTCTGAGGTTTTATCTACTTTGGTTTTCTCTTTGCAAAAAATTAGCACCGAACAACTGACAATATCTCTAACAAAAACAAACAAATTTAGCCAAACTTTTTCAATCCAGTTAATTTCCATGAGTCAATTCCATTTTAATCCAGTCCCAGTTTTCATACAAATCGAGTTAATTTAAATCCCACTACGATCCCAGAAAAAAATTAATCGACCTTGTTTTCATGGAGGTTTCAATATCAAAACAGTACTCAAAACCATTTCAAAATTCCATGAAAACATGAAAACATGATATTTATTACGTGAAAAAACTTTTCAAAATTTCGAAATGTTATAATAATAAATTCCTTTATAGCCCAGTCAAATAGTAGTTTTTCCAAAACAGAATTACGGAAATGTTTTCTCACGGTTTTATATGTTTTCGAGGGAGCTGAATCCGAATTAATGGTTTGTAGGATGTAGGTGTAGAAGCTGGGCTTCATAGCCAAAAACGCAAAAAATATGAATTTTCAGCACTTTTTTTAGTTTTTTGCTTATATCTCAAAAGCTATACGTTTTTTGAAGATGAGCCTTCTATACAAAATTAAACCAAATAAAATTTCCTATAAAATACATCATTTATATTTTATTTTCTGATACGCGGTCTCAGCGCTAGAGCTCAGTGAATAACGATGTTTTTTTATTGTATATTTATTGTATACAAAAACATCTAAAACACCCACTTTCATCCCCTGTTAATAAACTCTTATATCACGTGTAAGTACATTATATAATTAAAAAAGATGTCTACCATATTTAATTTTCTCATAAAGATTTTCATGAGAAGCATTTTTTAAATAAGTTAGATGGCAAGCCATGTTTGATGAAAACATTAAGATATTTTTACAACTTATTAGGTAGTTACATTAAACTGAAAATAAAGCTCTAACTAAATGATTGAAATACTTGCCCAGGATCATCATTCCTTTGAGTGGGCCCAGACAAAGAGTCAGAAGCTGTGGAAGGTCCAGGCTGAATACTAAATTGTGGCTGTTCTTCCACTGAAAAAAATATTACATTGAGGAGTGTAATACTAGAAAAATTAAGTAAAAATGCATGTAATGATGCAAAATAATATATAAATTAATACCATCTGTCTATCCAAGCGCTTTCCGGTTGGTTTTGGGTCGTCCACTAGAAGGTCCAGGCCAAAGGTCTTGGGCAATCTAAGGTTCACAAAAGTTCAAATCGCAGAAATCCTCAATTGCATTTACAATTTGCTGGAGCGAACTCATTCCCAACGTTCATCTTGAAAAAATGCCTTCACTGAATCCGCGTGCTCTACCCAACCCTCCTTCAACCTTCATATGCTTCATGAGCTGCTCCATGTTTCGCTCCAGTATTTGTCAGTACGTCGAATAGTGAAACCACCTTTGGAAGTGAATGCTTGAAATTCCCCAGGTGGAATGGACTTCTCTTCTATGAACATATCTAGCAAGTACAAATGCGCGCACTTGGCATATAGGTAGTGCCCTCTAGCATGAAAATATAGTAGCATTTCGTATATGACTTGGAGGTGTAGTTTCCAATTGCCCATTCGCTCAGATTCAATGAATTTCAAGATCAATGTTACCATTTGCAAATACTCAATCCACAACTTCGAAGTGGGGCCTAGGCTGGCAAGATTTTGAAGGTGGGTTTCGAATTTATTGAAAATTTATTTTCCGCATTTCTTTTCATGTGCCTCTAATAGCTCACTTCAATCCCCATTGTACAAAAGTTGCTTAACATCCAACTGTAACACTGAAGGCTAATCTAGTGACTCTATTATTAGCGTACCAAGAGCCAAGAGAAAAGCCAATCTGTGTCCTCTGATGGCTCTGGCATAGGCATGGCCTATCATAATTTTTGCAATGCTATTGACAGCATAGACTGTGTTGAATAGTTCCGACAGACCACCACCTTCCATAATATATCCCACAGCTCTCATGAAAAACATAAGTAAGTGAAACCCCCCTAATCATACGGCCACG
Organism: Pissodes strobi; assembly: GCA_016904865.1. Classification (NCBI taxonomy): domain Eukaryota; kingdom Metazoa; phylum Arthropoda; class Insecta; order Coleoptera; family Curculionidae; genus Pissodes; species Pissodes strobi. The sequence goes on along the minus strand of MU187582.1, from coordinate 42,475 downwards.
TGCTATATAGCTCAGGGTCTCGTACTAGACTTGCTAGCACATCGCGCGTCTTGAGGTACAGGGGTTGATCGAAGTTGACGAAAGTTGTTTGCTGCCCCAAGGAATGTGCCTTTTTAGCTGCAGAAATCAACGATGTCTAGATCGTATCGTATTCTCCAGGAGGCGCATTTATAAAAGGCTGGCAAGCTATGAATGTTGTTTGGTAAGGAATTTCTTTAAATACTTTCTCCATAAAACCATTGTATCCAGAAATTCCCGGAAAATTTTTAAATTTGCTGTACGGCCACAGCCGAAGTGGCATGGATGGAGATCATCTCTGTATCGTGAAACGAGGTACTTAGGTCATTGATCGGAATAGCGGCTAAGCCTACGGCATTGTTTCTTTCAAATTGTTTTAGTGGCACAGCTCCTAAGTTTCCAACGGATTGTGCTGATGGTATGTTTTTTAGTAGTGCGACCGTCTGACCGGGAACAACAGCACTTTTAGGGGTAACATCGGATACTTGCCATTGTGTGGAAGGTGTTTCGACCATTCAGTGTTTGTATGTTGAAATCTGCGTTGTCATACACCATCTGACAAAATGCTTGTCGATTAACAGCCAGAGGGGGATGCATAATTGCCGATACTTCAAGTCGAGTTGCTTCATTGTACGAGCAACAAAATTCCATGGAAGATAAAATATCTATTAGTTTGCGGGAACCAAATTTTTGTAAAGAAATGCTGCTAAGCCGACTTGAAGAGGAGAAAGAAATGAAGCAGGTCGCACAGCACTAATGATGCTATGCGCAATGGCCACTGATTTATTTTTCATTTCTGCATATCCCCTCGTTTTTTATAGAGCACCACCGAATCCATGTAAATTTGCAGGGTGTCAGGAATAAGATCTTCAGTTTCAACTAAAAACCTTTCTGGAGAAGGTTATTCAGTTAAATTATATACTTCCACAATTACGGCAGCGGCTGCCTCAACTAGAGCACGCTTTTCTTCTTTCTTTGGCAGCTTCTGAATAGTTTGAAACCAGAACTTATTTATTATTTTGTATCCAGTGCCTTTAAAACATACAACGTAGGTTGGCTTGTTGTAGTCAAAATATCATCGCCGTATTTAGAAAGAGGCGCCTCCTAATTGTGTTTGGATGCGGATGGAAATCACCTTCAATCTGGTGCATCAATTATTCCATTGTAAATTGACATTTTTTCGATATTTTTTCCTAGAAAACAATAAACTGCTTGCATGGCACCGTCCACCTCACCTAATGGCGGTCTCCCAACATCATGTGAAGCCCGTGTGGGCTCATGCAAAGTTTTCATGTACAGGAAATGATACTGTGCATCAACTGCTACCAAGTCATTAACTGGCTCTACACGTTCAGTTATACTATGCCCAAATTCATCATTTCGGTTTCTCGCAAGTGTAAGCATATTTTCTCTAACAGATAGTTTTCTCACAGGGTACACCAAATTGCGTTTAGAGGGAGGTTTTTCACTTGTTTTTCGGCATAGTCCAGAAGCACTTCCTCTCCACACAAAAAACAGCAAAATGCAAAGTATGAAACACTAGAACGCAGTGGTATTGATTGACGATTCTCTCGTGGCTTCTTTAAAAACGCAGCAATAGCCTTTTCTGTCGTGTGTTTTTTTCTACATCTGTCATGAACTTTAATTTCGATGTTCCGCATAAAAATTTCAATTTTACCATCCTGCTAACAATTTGTTACAAACCACACATTCCGATTGAGACATTTTGTGAACGTCTCATAATAACACAAACTTCATAAAACGCACTAAAAACTGACCTCAGTAGACTAACTCACTGCGGCTGCTCGAGTACTGCGGTCAGGTATGGTTCCGCTTGTGCGTCGGACGCATGCAGTGGCTGCATACAGCAGCGGTTGCTGCGTTCGACGGAGAGGCTGCTTATTCGAAATTACGAACAAGTTGTTTATCTTGGGCGGCGGGTCGCTGCGTCGCAACATCGGCTGCAGCGGCGAATTATTCGACTGCTTGGTGTAGCAGTCAAAGCAGCGACGCGACGTCGTGCGTTATTTCACCTGTTCTTTGTATTTATTTCCGAATTTTATCGTCAAAATGAGCGGTGATAAATTTGCATGGGATGAAGACATGATGATAATAGAAATAGTATCGCAATATAAGTCACTATATGACGCATCTCATGCAGATTATAAAAACTTTAATGTAAAAGACAATATATGGAAAAATATAGCATCTGGAATAGAAGGAAAAACAGGTAGAAAATCAAAAGATGTTTAATTATATATTTGTTTATAAGTTAGGTTCTTATAACTATTGTTTCTTGCCAAGCAATTTGACCTTCAGAATTAAAATATTCATTATATCTATCTCGGGCCGTAAATCCTTCTGCATTATCATACCCCATAGTGGTATCTCTGAATGTATGGCATTTTCATCAAGATGTTTATTTCTATTTTCATAATCATTACGGATCAAGTTATGCAAGCAAATAGCCGCAGTTATTAGATCGACTGTGGATAGTTCAACTGCAATTGGCAAAAAAAAATCTAAAAATGTTGCTTAGAAGAGCAAATACATTTTCCGGCACTCTTCTTGCTCGACTTAGTCTATAATTAAAAATCGCTTTCTGTATATCTTCTTTAGCTTGGTCCCTGCTGTATGGTTTCATCAAAGTATAAACTAGTAGCTCCACTCCCCCAAATATTTTCTGCCAGCCGCCGAAAATCCGCAGATTGTTGGCAGCATGTGGAGCGTTTTAGTTTAATCAGTCGTTCGTATGTGGGCAGAGTGTTCAGAACAGAGTCGGATTTGTGAAAATCCTTAATTTTATTTCTATTTTAATATTTTATTCGGACTTCGGTGGAAATATATACGAAGCAATGAAAAATACAAAGGCAAATAGGAAAAATCTATAGTCGGATTAGTGAATAGATATGTTAAAAAAATTAGGTGAAGGAGGCGACAAGACCGGAAAAATCGTCTAGGTGTCAGATTTTTTTTTATAACTACATATTATATAACGATAATGGAATGCTTTGTAAATATTAAATATATTTTGGCCCTGTGAAACTGACCCAAAGTTTAATCCACGACTAACCCAAACTAACCAAATCTACTAAAATGGATTATAACGTATCAGAACCGCTTCAAATGACTAAAATAAGTTGAGAATAAGTGAAGCTAACCGAAAGTTGAATCGACGACTAACCCAAATTAACCAAATCTATCAAAATTGATTATAACATATCGGAACCGGTTCAAATAACTAAAATAAGTTGAGACTAAATGAAACTAACCCAAAGTTGATTCGACGACAAACTCAAACTAACCAAATCTATTAAAATTGATTATAACTTATCGGAACCGGTTCAAATAACTAAAATAAGTTGAGACTAAGTGAAACTAGCCGAAAGTTGTTTGGACGACTAACCCAAACTAACCCAAAGCTGATCCGACGACTAACCCAAACTAACTAAATTTATTAAAATTGATTATAAGGCATCGGAACCGGTTCAAATAACTAAAATAAGTTGAGACCAAATGAAACTAGACGAAAGTTGTTTGGATGACTAACCCAAATTAACCAAATCCATTAAAATTGATTATAACGTATCAGAACCGATTTAAATGATTAAAATAGGTTGAGACAAAGTGACAACAAATCAAAAGTTGAATCGACGATTAACCCAAACTAACCAAATCTATTGAAATTGATTATAACGTATCGGAACCGCTTTAAATGACTAGAATAGTTGAGAATAAGTGAAAGTAAGTGAAAGTTGAAGCGACGACTAACCCAAGCTAACCACATCTATTAGAATTGATAATGACGTCGGTATTGTAACCGTTTCAAATGGCTAAAATGAGTTGAGAATAAGTGAAACTAACCGAAAGTTAATTGAACACTAACCCAAACTAATCAAATCTATAAAAATTGATTATAACGTATCGGAACTGCTTCAAATGGCTAAAATAAGTTTGAGAATAAGTGAAGCTAACCGAAAGTTGATTGGACTACTAACCCAAACTAACCAAATCTATTAAAATGGGATATAACGTAACGGAATCGGTTGAAATAATTAAAATAAGTTGAGACTATGTGAAACTAACCGAAAGTTCAATCGACGACTAACCAAAACTAACCAAATGTAATAAAATCAATATAACGTATCGGAACCGCTTTATATATGACTAGCATAAGTTGAGAATAACTGACACCAACCGACAGTTAAATCGACGACTAACCCAAACTATCCAAATCTATTAAAATTGATTATAATGTATCGAAATCGATTCAGATGACTAAAAGAAGTTGAAACTAAGTGAAACTAACCGAACGTTGATTGGACGACTAACCCAAACTAACAAAATCTATTAAAATTGATTATAACGTCTCGGAACCGGTTCAAATGATTAAAATAAGTTGAGACTAAGTGAAACAAACCGAAAGTTGAATAGACGACTAACTTAAACTAGCCAAATCTATTAAAATTAATTATAACGTACCGGAACAAGTTCAAATGACTAAAATAAGTTGAAACTAAGTGAAGCTAGTCGAAAGATGCTTGTAGTCGCCCCCAAACTAACCGAAACTAACCAAATTTATTATAACGTATCGGAACCGCTTTAAATGACTTTGAGAATAAGTGAAACTAACCAAAAGATGAATCAACGACTAACCCAAACGAACCAAACCTATTAAAATAGATTATAACGTATCGGAACTGGTTCAAATGACTAAAATAAATTGAAACTTAGTAAAGCTAGTCGAAAGTTGATTGTAGTCGTCCCCAAACTAACCCAAACTAACCAAATTTATTGAAATTGATTATAACATATCGGAACCGGTTCAAATGAATAAAAAATAAATTGAAACTATGTGAAGCTAATCGAAAGTTGATTGGACGACTAGCCCAAACTAACCAAATCTATTAGGATTTATTATAACGTATCGGAACCGCTTTAAATAACTAAAATAAGTTTATAACGTATCGGAATCGGTTCAAATATCTAAAATAAGATAAGGCTAAGAGAAACTAACCGAAAGTTGATTTGGTGACTAACCCAACTAATAACATCTATTAAAATTGATTATAACGTCTTAGAACCGGTTCAAATGATTGAAATATGTTGAGGCTAAGTGAAACTAACCGAAAGTTGAATCGACGATTAACCCGAACTAACAAACCTAATCCGGTTAGTCGCTCAATCAACTTTTGGTTAGTTTCACTTAGTTTCAACCTATTTTAGTCATTAGAACCGGTTCAGATACTTTATAATCAATTTTAATAGATTTGGCTACTTTGGTCTAGTCGTCGATTCAACTGTCGGACAGTTTCACTTTTTCTCAACTTATTTCAATCATTTAAAGCGGTTCCAATATGTTATACTCAATATTAATAGATTTGGTTAGTTTGGGGTAGTCGTCGATCCAACTTCCGGTTAGTTTCACTTATTCTTAAGTTATTTTAGTCATTTAATGCGGTTCATCATAATGAATTTTAATAGATTTTGTTAGTTTAGGTTAGTTCTCGATTCAACTTTCGGTTTGTTTCACTTAGTCTTAACTATTTCAATCAGTTGAAGCGATTCCAATGCGTTATAATCAATTTTAATAGATTTGGTTAGTTTAGGTTAGTCCTCGATTCAACTTTCGGTTTGTTTCACTTAGTCTTAACTATTTCAATCAGTTGAACCAATTCCGACGCGTTATAATCAATTTTAATAGATTTGGTTAGTTTGGGTTAGTTGTCGATTCAACTTTCGATTAGTATCACTTATTCCCAACTTATTTTAGTCATTTAATGCGGTTCCGATACGTTATAAATAATTTTAATATATTTTTTTAGTTTAAGTTAGTTTTCCAATAAACTTTTGGTTAGTTTCACTTAGTCTTAAATTATTTTAGTCATCCGATACGTTATAATCAATTTTGATAGTTTTGGTTAGTTTGGGTTAGTAGTTCAATCAACTCTCGGTTAGCTACACTTATTCTCAACTTATTTTAGTCATTTCAAGCTTTTCAGAATACATTAAAATCAATTTTAACAGATTTGGTTAGTTTGGGTTATTCGTCAACAACTTTCGGTTAGTTTGGGTTAGTTTAGTCCAATCAGCTTTCGGTTAATGTCACTTAGTCCCAACTTATTTTAGTTATTTCAATCTGTTCCGATACGTTATAATCAATTTTAATAGATTTGGTTAGTTTAGGTTAGTCCTCCAATCAACTTTCGGTTAGTTTCAGTTAGTATCAACTTATTTTAGTAATTTGAACCAGTTACGATATGTTATAATCAGTTTTAATAGATTTTGTTTATTTTGGTTAATCGTCGAACCAAGTTTTGGTTAGTTTCACTTAGTCTTAGTTTATTGTAGTCAGTTGAACCGGTGCCGATACGGTACAATCAATTTTGATAGATTTGGTTAGTTTTGATTAGTCGTCCAATCAATGATACAAAAATGCCGTAACGCGAGACGAAAACATAAACCATATCATAACGTGGCCTTGAAAAATCACTTTCATGAAACCAAAGAAGTGTAGTAAAAATGAGATTCCGAAGTATTATATTATTATATATTTTTAAATAAATTTTAGGTAATTCCACTATTATTGATATCTTTGAAACGGTCAAAGCTACAAAGTTGATTAAATTAGAAAGTTGCCATTATTGATGCCTTTTCAAGATCGATTTGCAGTGTTGTTAAATTTTTGTTAGATTCTGAGATAGCAACAGTGGTATCACTTAAAAATGACAAACGTATAGCAATTTTTTTTTCAATTTCCTTCTATGAAAATATTTTTACAACTTTGCTCAGTTTCACTTGATTTTTCAACCGGCCGGCATTCAGTAGGTCTTTCGGTACGAGTACATACAATCTCCTGAATACATCTCTGACTAGAGAAAGCCACGCGAATCAATCGGACACTTACGCAGCGCATCAGTCATCTCCAGTTGTCACTTGATATAAAAGAATGTGGCTGAATTACATCAAAGGATTTACCGCTGCGTGAACTTACTAGTTTACATATACTTTGGTTTCATTATATTTTTGTGCAGACGAAATGCTTTGTCGCCAACAATAGGTAGACATTTGTCTGATCTTGGCAGTTCTCTGTCGGGCGGAAAACCAAAAGTACCATCCTAAATATTTTTCCCATTATGGATTTTGAAAATATGCCACTGTCTCATTCTTTGCCGTATGAGCCAATGTCCACTGCCAAAAATTTATATTTCCCATCGACTAAAGCCAGGAGGACGATAGAAAAGTATTCCTTATAATTATAAAAAAGGGAACCACTTTTTGCAGGACATACAATACGGACATGTTTCCATCTATTGCACCAACGCAATTAGGGAAATTCCATCGTTCCCAAAATTCGTTTGCTCTTTCTTCTCTTACTATCCTCGATATATGACAGTGTGATATGCGAAACCCAAAAGATAGAGATCTGAATGATTCACCCGTAGCAAGATATCTAAAAAAGAAGAAAGGGTATATTTCTAAATGTTTCCCAGAAAACTTGAGGAGAGGGTCTACAATTAAAAATATAAGAGAAGTTTCCATTACCTTATTACCGGAATCTCCCTATTTTGGATTTATATGGTGTTAAAAAGTATAATAAAAATTTCAGTTATATCATTATTTTAAAAACAGTCGTTAGTTTATTGAAAATGATTTTTTTAGATGAAAAATGCAAGGTGCCGTTCCGTTAGGGACACATATAAAAGGCTAAAGACAAACTTGGTACAGGTTCCGCGGCTATAGCAAAACCACAAAAATGGCCATTGTTTCGATATTTGTCGTTTTTGGACACTGTTCCAGAAGAAAGGAGGTAACTATAGTTACAACTAGTGATTAAAACTTAAAACTGACATAGACGTATTTTTGTTTACAGAACTCAGTGTAATATTAGGTTTGTTCTAGCAGCGATTTCAAACGGTTTCAAACCATCCGGAGTTTGCGCATAGCGATATAAGAGACGCTCTCTTATATCGCTATGCGCAAACTCCGGATGGTTTGAAACTGTTTGAAATCGCTGCTAGAACAAACCTATTGTTGAAGAAAGCGAACCGATTGATGAATTAGATCAAATTACAATTGATATCGAACGTGAGAATCGGCAAGATATAGCAAATATACCACCGCCGGTACAAACGCCACAAAGTACAACTACTAATAAGAGAAAAAGATTACAAATTGATGATAATGACATGCTACAAATGATAAATGAAAACAAGAAGGCTAGAGAGAAAATAATTGAGTCAATATTGCAGCAAAACTCTGAAATTAAACCAGATGAAATAGATCTATTCTACAAGAGTATAGCACTTTCTGTAAAGCGGCTACCACCGCATTTAATTTCAAAGGCAAAAATGCAACATTTGCAGATAGTGATAGATCTTGAAATTGAGGCTGCAAATCAACAGTGCAGCAACCTACATGCAGTATTTTTCCATTCAGCATAGTCCAACAAAATGAAGGAGAAATGACTTTAATATGCAGGATTTACAATACCCTTCTATAGTTATAGTTCTATTTGCTGTATTTCAAAAGTGTCCTTTATTTTATTAAAAGTTATGTGTTTTTAATTTTGTAACATCTTTTAGTTTTGTAACATTCAAATTAAACAATTGATAAAACTTACCTAAGTGTTACAGCCAACTTTTCTTCCGGATATATAGGTCTTCGAACAAATGCAGTTGGTATCTTGTTAATTTTGACGATGATTGATGATAATACGAAGTTAAACTGATTCCTTGTCAGTCGAAAAAAACGCTGAAATTTTTCTTCGTCATCCATCAGATAGTTAGCAATAAGACTAGTATAGGTGCCTTCGTTAGTTCTGTGTTTGTACATTGTGTGTACAGGGTGTCCCAAATTCGAGCCTCATCATTGGGATCTCGGAAACTAGAAGAGATACGAGGTTGGTTAAATGGACGCAAAGTTGCGCAATTTGATGCTGATTAAAATGCCACCTTAAAAGTTAAAAAAATCCGAATACTTCCGAAGATATTTAGAAAAAACCGAATATTCGCGATTTAATTTTAATTTTTTTATGACTCTATTTGAATAGATATAACAAAATAAATTTCATATTCTTATTGCTACTTTTTCTGTTCTACAAGATTGTGTTATCAGATTTTCAAACCGACGTATCGTCTTTGAGCTGCCATCATCAACTTTGGTTTTTTAAATACGGCCCTGGATTTTTTATTACGGATTTTAAGAGCATCTAAAGTCCCAAAGCCAATGATGTATCGCACTTATTCGAAAAATTCATATTAATGGCATTTTCCATAAGACCTCATGTGTTAGAGAGAGACAGAAAACATATTTTTGGTAAGATTTTACCAGGAAATCATTAAAATGATTTTTTCGAATAAGTGCGATACATCATTGGTTTTGGGACATTAGAAGCTCTTAAAGTCCGTAATAAAAAATACAGGGCCGTATTTAAAAAAATAAAGTTGATTATGGCAAGTCAAAGACGAAACGTCGGTTTGAAAATCAGATAACACCGTCTTGTAGAACAGAAAAAGTAGCAATGAGAATATGAAATTTATTTTGTAATATCTATCCAAATAGAGTCATAAAAATATAAAAATGAAATCGCGAATATTCGGTTTTTTCTAAATATCTTCGGAAGTATTCGGATTTTTTTAACTTTTAAGGTGGCATTTTAATCAGCATCAAATTGCGCAACTTTGCCTCAATTTAACCGACCTCGTATCTCTTCTAGTTTCCAGGATCCCAATGATGAGGCTCGAATTTGGGACGCCCTGTACAGGGTTTATTTTCTCTTTTTTGTTCTGTATGTGCTTTAAAATAATTTCATCTTGTCCTTCCTCCAAAATCTGAAGCGCGAGAATGTACTCCATGGCAGCTAAAACGCACTGTTCGTTAAGGTTGCTGCACTAGATGAACCACTAAAACGCAACGGCAACTGCATGCAGTCGCTGCTTGCAGCCACTGCATGCGTCCGACGCACAAGCGGAACCATACCTTAACACACCACCGTATACCGCAAAGCAAAAGCAGGCGGTCGCCACAGGAATGAAGTTGTGGGAGTGATAGATGCATCTTAGGTCCGCCTGCGATGTCGTCACGTTTTAGAAACTAAGTCCTTTAACGCTCTTTAACATTGAATTAAGTTTTTTTGTTGATTACTTGTTTATTTCTCGACTTTTAAGAGGTGGAACTGGGCGCTTTTCTAAATATTTCAAAAATACCAAAAAATCGTTGTTTATAAGCGAGCTCTAGCGCGGAGACCGCTTGTCAGGAAATAAAAGGTAAATAATGCATTTTGTAGGAAATTTTATTTACTTTAATTTTGTATAGAACGCTCATCTTCAAAGAATGTATGGTTTTTGAGATATAAGAAAAAAACTGAAAAAGTGCTAAAAAATTAATATTTTTTGGCAATGAAGCCGACCACCTACAAGGCCGCAAACCATAAATTCGGATTCGGCTCCCTGGAAAACATATAAAACCGTTGAAAAAAAAACTTCCGCAATTTTGTTAGGAAAACGGCAGTTTTAAACACGCATTTACTGGACTATTAGTTCCAGCGTATAGATACTTTCGAGAACAAATTCTCAATCTTTGATGAAGTGAGTGATAGAGTGTTACGAAATCCAGTAAAATTACATTTGTTGTATTATTGCAATGAATAAAATAATTATTAGCATTGATTGTGGGATTGGTTAGCCACGTATTATTAATATATCGTTACTGACCTAATAAGAGCAAAATTATGTTTTTGTTGTTATTTATTTCCTACCTAATATACAGAGTGACAAAAAAGTACTGTGTATTACCGGTAACTTTTTAATTACCCTATATATTAAAAAATAACCTGTACGAAAGTTGTTCATCAAATATTTGCCGTGTCCCTATAGACATCAAATAATTTTGTCTTTCTTCATATGGTTTACTATACGGTCACCCAATTGTTTTTTTAATGATAACCCGTATTTTTTGTCAACATCTAAAAGGGCACTTTCTTATCTTTACACTTCGATAAAACTTTGACTTTTGTAAAAATACATATAAAGTAAATTTTTCTACTACCGTGCGTAAAATACTCACTTTACGCACTCTCTAAGATTCGTAAAAATAGGCATTTTTAATGGGCAGTGCGTAAAGTAAATTATTTTACTCCCTAGTGCTTAAAGTAAATCTGAATTTTTTTTTTTCATTTATGGCAGTGTGTAAATAAGATATTTTACGCACTAGTGCGTAAAATAATCTATTTTGCGCACTAGTGCGTAAAGTAATTTAATAAAATTTTTGTTTTCATATATTTTTCGGTAGTAGAAAAAATTTTGTATGCTACTCATGTGTAAAGTACCCTTTTTTATTCATGGGATCCCATTCGTATAAAAACGGTCACTTTACACACTTGTTGCATAAATAACTATTTTATCAAAACTATTAACTATTTATTCTGTAAAATACCAGTAATAACAATAGCAGATACCAATTAAGTCAAGGCGTATTCGTGACAGTTAAATCATAAGAGATTTGAGTGATAATATTATTTTTTGCATTTTTTAAATTTACGGGTATTAGGGCAATTACCTCCTACCCAAAGGCCTGACGGCTTACGCGTGACGTCATCAAATCTAGGCAGAAGTTATATTTAAATGTTAAATTTCTTTTAAACTTTCACAGTTAAGTAAACATTTTAGATGCAAAAATCTCGAAAAATTATAATAAAAACTTGTTTTTTTTTATGGAAATTGGGCTAATATTACTTTAAGCGCGACTATTGTGACTGATAATGCTTTTTTTCTCATTTTTTTTAAAGTGAAAAATTAAATTGCAGTTTACTTCTCTCGATTTTTCTTTAAACGGAAATAAAATCTCAAAAGCAATATCCAGTTTATCAAAATAAGTAGGTGGTAAAATGTCACTATGGGTACAAAGGTGTCATAATACATAATAGTAATGTCAAGTTTGGCAGTATGTTTTCCCAATCCAAAGGACCCCCCAATTCCTTAAATTGAAATTGGTTACCTGTGATATTTGGATGAAATTTAGGTACCTATATTATTAGGTAGTTGCCGCTACTAGTCAAGGCAAAATCTCCATTGGTTTCAACATAGGCATATTCAAAATACTGAAGAAGTTAATGTTCTGGCGAGTTAGAGGACCACTTTTTTATAGATCACTTTAAATTCAGGAAAATATCCTGGATCTTCTAAGTCATCATTTTATCCCATCTTGCCGAAGGTTATTTCCGGGTGTAAATAATAACATCAACCAACAAGTATGGTTTCAGCCGGATGGGGCACAGTCAGTTTATCCATCAAATGTCAGGGACTACTTAAATGAACAATTTCCTGAATGTTGGAGGCTGGATAAGCAGAAGAGGGCTCATTGATTGGCCGCAGTGAGCGCCGGATCTCACCCCTTTAGATTCTTTAAAATTTTTCTTTGGAGCTATTTAAAAAATTAAGTTTTAGTCAATCGATCAGATAATATTCAAAGTTTGAAACAGAGAATATCCGCCGAAATCCAAACGATACCTGAGGAATTCCCTATAAATGTTATTGAAGAGTTTAGATATCGGCTTGGGCATTACTTAACCGAAAATGGCGGTCATTTTGAACACCTCATCCACTGACAAAGATGGACTTTTATTTTTATTTTTAAAACTAAGTATTTTACGGTATATGTAGTTAGTACAGAAATTAACTATAAATGTATTTTTCCAATAAAAATATTCATTTAACTATATCAAAATTTTATCGTACTGTAAAAATAAAAATGTGCTCTTTCAGAAAAAATATCCGGGTTTTCATTAGAAAACAAAGTAGGTCACTACAGCTACCAATCGAGGAAAGGCAAATTTATTTCCTAAGATGCGACAAATAATTTCATCAACAATCTTCATATAGG
>MU187582.1:0-19575 GCA_016904865.1 Pissodes strobi | reverse complement strand
GAAAATATTCGTAAGGCAAATCACTAGGCCCAGAAACCCTGTCTTTCTCGGGCTTTTTAAGATAGGTATTCCGTTACAATCCTTTAAAGAGCTTATATAATTTTCAAATTCAATAGAAGCTTTTTTTTAAAATCTAAATTATTTTTATCGAGCGGTATATTATATTTATTTCTTTTTGCAAATTTGTTACGGCAATTTAGCAAATCAAATACATTATTAAAAACAAAACAAAAATTTGCTGTTGGTACGAAACCTTCAACCTGTTCAATATTTAAACTGTGAACAAAACGAAAGGCATTATATACTCGTTCACTAAACACCTGAGTGGCCAGACTGACTTTCATTCTGTTGTCTTGATAATAAATATGTTTTTTTGTCAATTTCGTTCCAGCATGTAAACCCTCGTCAATCTGAAAATTATATAGTTTTTCCAGAAATTCCCACTTAACAAAATTTTTCGTTGTTGAGACATAATACTCATCTTGTGAAAGAGGCACAGAAGGAGCTACTGGCGTAACTACAGCTACAGTATCTTCGTGTACATCTACAAAGGAAAGTAAAATAATTTTAGCTTTTAATTGATAAACTTGGGCACTTGCCGTGCCGTTTACAAGGCAAAAGTATACCATGTGAAATGTGCAGTGTATATGTATTGTGGGCAGTTGTTACCACCTCGCTAAATTACATTAGGCACTTATAGGTTTTTCATATTAGATATGCTCATATTATTTAATAGCTATTTATATTACTAGTATGGTAGGAGCTTTATTACAGTAAGGAGTCGGGACGTAGCATCTAGTGTGACGTTGTTTTGTTGTCTGTATTATAAGTGCAGTTTATGGTCTATATACCTAAATTTAATTTGTCAAGAATGTTTATTTATACGTGGTTATAGAGTGGGTTGTTGATGGTATTTGGAAAAAGATACCGAAACCTGTAATTTTTTATGTATATTAACTAACAAAACAACCTAATAATCTCAATTTTACTCTTGGCGCCAATTGTGTGACGTATTATCGTTAACATATAAATTATTAAAAATGCATACATATCTAACAACTTAAAAATTATTGATACTTTGAGATTTTTGCTATAATCTTAGCCAATACTGGCTAAATGTACTTACTGGTATTACTGAATTGCGGTACAACACTAGTGGGTCTTCCAATGAATGAAACAGCGCCAGATTTCAAGTAGAGATGACTACCTAGTTCTCTTGCCCGAGGTTCTACATAATCGGCTGCAGTGAAATGCTGAGAACATATTTTAAGAGTCGAAACATCATCAGAGTCATTTAGACGGCATATTTTCATCCAAGCAGATTGGGCCATTGGATCTCTTGGAAATCTAAAATTAGAGTAGGTAGATAGATTCATTAGAGTATAAAAGAGTCACTTTTATTACAAACACAATATTTATTACAATATAGAGTGCAATATAATAAATAATATACTCACTTGTGAAGTGCAAATTTCTTGATATCAACGGTTTTAAAACACAAGAAACAAAATTTACGATGAACCATGGTGTCTTTAAAAATAACAAAAGAGAATTCAGACTTACGCACACTAATAATTAAAATCACAAGTAAGTGTTATCTAATAATTTAAGACTGTAAAATTATTTTCAATCTCAAAAAACTCCGAAAATACCTCGAAAGCAAAAGCAGAAACGTAAACAAGAAAATCCATTTGACGACTGACGTTTGAGAAATGGCATCGCATCGACTCGAACTGAACCAATAAAATAACGATATGGCGAGCATGCGCCTGTTGACTAATTGACAAAGAAGAACAAACTTATGCCGATTTTATATTTCCCTTTCGCTTTGTCGGGACATAAATCCTCCCATTGCTTTTATGGGCTAGGCGCAGTATATTTTATTTAATACGTATATGTTCCTAAAATAATGCAGTGGGCTACTACTGTATTACACAAATAAACAAATAAATTACGAAATACCACATTATAAAAAGAGCAAAGAATATCTTATGGAAATATGTTTTTACATGATTTGAGAAATTGTAATGCAAGAGATGATTTTTTTAGATACGGGCACCTTAATATTCACTACCATCGTAGCAGTCTGGCAACGTTGCAAACAATTGTGCCTCGATCGTAATTTTGTGAGGACTTTGTGTTTTGTAGAGGTGTTACTGATTATATTCTATAATCTATTCCATCCATATTTTAACCTAAATTATTTTTAACGATACTGTCTGCTTAGAATTTAGCAAATATTGAATCTGGCGCAGAACTTTCTTTAGACTTTAATTTAACAATGGAAATTTCTAACTGAGAAATATCTATCTGCAGTTTATAAATTTTGTTGAACTGAAGAAACCATCTTCATTTAACACCTTTTTAGTTATTCCGAAATATCGAAAAAAAAAATTGCATTATGATTTAGTATAAGGTTCCATATTATTAATTCCCCCAATAAGCGTGTTTTCTCTAATTTCGTAATTACCGTACCTTTTACACTTTATTCATCCATCAAATGCCGTGCTTTTTAATCTCAGATATATTATTCTGTTAATCATCATTGTCATGAATCCATCCTTCTTGCCCCCCTTCTGAACATCCTTCTCTCATCATATCTTCCACCTATATTGATTCTGGGCGTGCTGGATTCAGTTTGTTGAGATTTGTCTACCGGGTTAGTAGATCAATTTATTCTATTGCATTAGTGATACTTGTCCACTCACATGTTTCTTCATTTCGAATTCTAGTCCTCTTAGCATAGAGCAATCCAACGTGTTGGCTGGTCTTTGAGATAAAGTTAAAATTTCTAAGCCATAAGTCAAGATAAAACATACTGGTCAGCCAGTGTACGTTTGAGACGTATGTGTATTTCGAATTTAAAACTTGCTTGACGTTCCCATCGGCTACCCAAACCAAAACCCAGATCAGTCCAGTGCTTCGCTCTATTCCAATACTCATCAAATATCTCGCTGTGAGATGAAACCTTTCATCCCATCTTCTATGAAACGTATCTCAAACAATAAACCATAGTTTGGGAAAAACTGCTCAAGAACAGTCAATGCTCAAAATGCCGCCTACCGCAAATGGCGCCTAGATTCCACAACCGAAAATCGAAATATATTCATCACGACTAGAAACCAGTGTAGACGGTTCATTGACGAGAGCGAGAAGAGATATAATAAGCAGATCAAGAACAACCATCCTAACGGATCTAGATCATTTTGGTCAGTTGCCAAAGCTGTCAATCAGGATTTCCCAAACAAATCAATCCCAAACCTGACCAAAGGTGATGGTTCAATAGCAGAAACGAATAAAGAAAAAGCAAACATTCTTGCTGAACCATTTGCATCACCTTAGATTATCAAGGAAAGACTCCCCCAACTATCACGAGAGTGAATTTCTCAATTCCAGGTCTAGTATCGAATGGCGTTCCCGCAATAGTGCTTAAGAAATGTGCTGCTGAGCTACCAGCTCCACTATGCAGGCTTTTCTCTCTACCATACAGAACTGCATGTTTTCGTTCTAGCTGGAAATGCGCTCAAGTGCAAAACGATTCAAAATAACTACCGTCAAATTGCGTTAGTTCCCATAACGTCTAAAGTCATGAAGAAACTGATCAACGAAGAGCTGTTAAAATATCTCGACAGTCATCATAAACGATCGCCAGTATGGCTACCGCAAGCACAGATCAACGGGAGATCTCGTGACTTACGTGATCTACATGTAACAAGTGGACCAATGTCATCGAGAGCTACCGCGAATCTCGTGCAGTGGCTCTCTACAAATCCAAAGCATTTGATAGGGTATGGCATGTCGGATTGTTAAGCAAATTGATAGCATGCGGGTTACCACCAGCACTCCTTCTATGGCTTTTCAATTTCTTAACGGATCGAAGCATCCGAGTTGGTATAATTTAAAACCAAAGGTGTATATTATCTCACATACTGTTCCTGCTCTATATCAATGATCTCTTAGACAGGACCAAAAGATTCCATTTACAGCTTTGCAGATGACAGCACTCTTATATCATCATTTATATTGCGGACTCCAATGACCACTATTCGTTCCCAACACAAGCAAGAAAATCAGATTTCTGCCATCAATAATGATATGAACGCATTCGTCGAATGGAGTGAGGAAAACAATGTCCAGTTTAACGCAGGAAAGACTCAAGCAGCTGTCTTCTCAAAAAAAACAAACACCGCAGAACCTGACTTATCAATGACAGGTCAAACACTGATTCTGGCCTCGTACATAAGCTTGCTGGGCATCAACGTAGAGAACATGCCGTGGCGTAATCACGTCATCAAAATCGCCAAGGCAGCAGCACAAAAACTAGGGGCGCTCTATAGAGCAAAAAGTTGTATACACCTCATTAGCTCTTACTGCTCTATAAGGCCCAGATAAGACCATCTCTGGAATACTGTTCCCATGTGTAGAACTCGGCTCCCAAACACTTGCTCAAGATATTGGACTGCATACAGAGGGGAGCAGTCCGTCTTGTGGATGACCTAGAGTTGACTAAAGACCTTGATAGCTATGAGTATCGAAGAAAAGTGGCTGATCTATCTACAAACAAAACAAAACTTGGTTATTTGTCTGCACTTTTTGAAATTTGAATTATTTTCGGTTGTGCGTATAATAACGATGACGACATTTTTCTAAGCCATTGCATTGGTGTTGTTGCACCTATGAGATATTTGAAAAACATTTTTGTTTGCTGTATAGTATTCCAAGCTACGTTCAAACTTCCTTATTGGCTTCAATCATATACTCCCAACGATTTATTGTTTTTCATTTTTGTGATTGCTCTACAGATTTTGTTCTGAATTATCTCGAGAATACATTTTAATAGAATTTCTTTTCGGTTTTGTAAGATCTCTTGATGTTTAAAATAATTTATTTCTATACGCTATCCATTCGTCACAGCTTTTTCTAAAAACTTTCATCCTTCTGTTTTCTCCTATAACGTTTGTCATTCATTTTTTGTTGCAGTCTTTATATTTTTTCAAACGATATTTCAGATATGTCTTATTTATTACTTATTATTATTATTATTACTCCGAGCTGATCTTTATTTAATGAGTGTTTGAAAAATATTCTTTGGATTTGTTTCATGAGGTTCATAAATCATTTTGTAACGGAATATTAGCTTATTCCTCTCCACTAAATTCAGTTCAATTACGAATGATTTTCGATGTTTGGGATTTGAATCGCCAGTGACATTTATTCGCGAATGGGTATATTTCGTGCAAGTAATTATTTAAGAAGCAGAGGTACGCTGGTTTATACCTACAATTTTTGGATTTGTTTCACTGTAGATTACTATATTTAGTAGTGACATCTATTCGGGAATGGGCTTATCTCGTGTGCTTGGTAATTGGGGGGGCGTAGTACGCTATTTAATACCTACAATCGATGAATTTAATTTACTAGATTACTATATTTAGTATATATTGGGGTTTTCTTTGGTTTGACGCCACGTGACCTACAGTAGTGGTCACATGATATTAATTATCCAATTAAAACATCGAAAAGCATAATTTGTTGAACGTCTTGAATTTTGAAAGCGAGGTCGTTTTATCTTTGGGGTGACGTTGACGGGTCAGTGCTGGTTTTTTAATCTTGAAATATTTTATTCATCTTGCAGAGTAATTAACTATTTCTTTCAATTTTAAATGCATAATTAATATTTGTTCATGATTCGTTTAGTCTTATTCGACTTAAACAAGAATTTAGCATTCTTATATTACATTATTATTTAGCTTACATCTTCAATAATCTTAATTTTTATCATGATCATAGGGTAAAGATACCGATTTATTGGTGAATAATTGCGTCTCTCATTAGTCAAATTCTTGTAATTTGAATGAGGTTTAGTCCAAATTTACAGAGAACGTAATTATTTTATCGTTTAGCGGCCACGCACATTATTTCGTGTATTTCTATTCAAATTGAACAGTATTATTTGGGGAATCCTTGGAGTAAATTCTATATATTCCTATAAAGGTAGTATATTGAATTTTCAGTAGAGTTTCTTCGAATTTTCCCTTATAGTATTACTGGTTTTAGTATTTTTTCTTTCCAGGCTTATTTAATTAACCTTTCAGTTTAATTGTTACATCAAGCATATAATTATTAGTACTCGCCCTGTCTCGTCTCAATACTGATGTACCCACATTAATTTGCCTTTATGAGAGGTTAATCTCACATATGTAAATTTATCTTTTTTTTTTAATCTTTTATCTAAATTTCTCTCTCGATGTGAGATAGTGATTATCTTATCTTTACCTTTAATTAATTGAGGCGTAATTACGCTCAATTATCGTTTATGTGCCAAGGGCCAAATAAAAAACGTAATAGAAATTATTTATTTGGAGTTATAAGACTCGTTTATAGAGAGGTTGTACCTCTATTTTTCTATTTATCGTTAAACTTTTAGTTAACTTTTATTTAGATTTGCCGAGAGTCACTAATTGGGATGCAATTCCGTAATTTTCTTTTGAATTTAAATTTCAGTCATTATTTCTTTTGAATTTCATATTGTAAAGTAAAGAAAAGGATATGTTGAGTAACAGTAGGTATTTATAATTTTTGCTCAACTGAAAATTGTAATTGAAGCTTCTGATTATACCTGCTTTAACCAGTAAACTGTCAAATTGTGGCGACGCATGTGTAACAGTGTCTCTGATGTTCACATGATATTTCCCTGAATATTCTTTAATTAGCGATATACATTGGTCTAAGACTGTGTTAATATTTTTATGCATGTATTCAACGTCGGCTGAAGAAAACATCGTGCTTGACAAGTAGCAGGTGTTCGTCCACTTGATGTACCTACAAGTTGTTCCGAGGGACACGATACGTTAGCAACTAAGTAAGTCCTAGATAAGACCAAGAGACGTTAACTTGGGAACAGGTAGAAGCAGTTCCAGTAGAGGTCTCAATACGATCACATGGTTACAGAATAGTTGGACAAGCTAAGTATTAGCCAATCAGAAGATTAACATATTGTAAAGACCAATAATATCGCTTTATTCATTTCCTTTTTTTATCTTTTTATATGTCACAATTAACTTTAATTCTCATTAGTAAGTAAACTTATTCATAAACTTTATTTCAAACAATTTCATAAGTTATTCAAATTTCATCACTCATATTTGTCAATTAATTGTAAAATTAATATATTGTTTTAAAATTTCTTTGTTTAATTTATCGCAAGATTGAGGTCTGTGAGACACGAATTCTAAGGGCAAATTTCTTATATTCTTACCTTTATATTTATTTATATCTAAGTATTCATATTCAGTTCGCATTGTCTCTAGGAACTCTGGCGCCCAAAATATAAAAATATCTGTTAATAAGAGAATATCGAACAACGCCCGAAGAAAATTAAAACAAGTATTATGCATACAAAATGGCACACAATGCCATAGTTCATTAAATAAATTAAATATCATGACAAATTGGCGGCTGAGCTAACTTTCAGTACAAAGTGACGCCCAACTGATCAATTTCATTACAGTTTAACATGCTCGATGTACCTATGATTCCTAAATGTTTCATTATGGTTCATTAATGTTCTTCAGCGTTTTTAGCTTTCCATTTGTCTGCCTTCCCTTCTATTTTGGATTTACCATTAATGTTGTCCCAACCATTCTGAGGTAATTTTCCACCGAAAAACAGGTTGAGAACTGTGACATTATGTATAATTTTTTTATTATATGTAATGATGAAATATATTTCATTATCCGTATTTGCATCAGGACTGGTCCAGATCCACTTTCAGTGCTTAACATTCTTAAAGAAAGTATTTCTATCATTAATATAATGCTATAAATCGAATTCGAAAGTGTTCTTTATTATTTCTCTCCTCTCTGTCTTATTGTCTTGTTTGTTTTCCGCATTAAAGTCTCCAATATCATTCTAAAATATGTTATGACTTTGGACACTGCCAAGTCAATGTCATCATATAATGCCTCAACTTCTTCAACTATATGCGTGGATGTTGACACTAGACTTGAGTACACTTTATAATGTATCTCTGATTTAGTCTCATTACCAACAAGGAAACTGTAGGGCTTATAATCCCGCGATGGCGGATAGTTCTCAGATGATATCCATGTATCATAAGTCATGCTCCTTCGTTTAAGCAGTCCTTATTTAGCTTAAAGTAAAACGTCTTTTAGTCTGATTTGTTGCTCTCTACTGCTGCGAATTTCACTAAGGCCTAGTAGTCCTGGTAAATTGTGTCATTGTTTGAAAGTGCTTTCGCATTATATGTAGTGATGCGCAACTCTTCGTTTTGAATTTTTAGTATAGTCTGATCACTGTTTGACACAATCGCTATCTTTTCTGATAACAAGCACTCTGCCAAGCATCGAGAATTCTGCTATTTATTTCAGTCATTGTAACCATTTTTTTTATGACGCTGTCAATGCTGGTTGATAGTAAGTAAGTCCTTAAAAATAACATTTTTCTTAAGGTCCTGTTGGGAGGGTTATTTCGCCGTGACTCAGTTGCCAGACAATAGCAGCGCATAAAAAAGCAATGCGCATATTAGATTTTTTTAATCCAAGATAAGATAAACATTAATTTGATGTAAGAGTGTCTTTGATCAGATATACACTTTTAATTTAAACATCTGTCTAGATATTCTAAAAACATATTTTTATGAATTTCGTAATCGAATGCAATAAAATATTTTCAAATATATAGTTTCAAACTATTTTAGATTCAACTGTTTTATTGTAACATAATAATTATTATTTTACATTATGTCATTTAATAAACAAACAAAAATAATGGCAAAGTACGGTCCTGGCATAACGTATTGATCTACTGGCATGAGAGGTAAACAGACATATAATTTGAATTAATAGGGTGATTTGCTGTTTTGCGTTATTTGAGGAGAAATGTAACCAATACCGCAAACTGCAAATTTATGGATGGAAAAGCTTAATGTAGCTTCTCGTTGATTCATCGATTACAGTTTGCATTATTTGACAAAATCATCTTAAATATTTCAAATTGAGATTATAAAATTATACAATGGATGGTATCCAGCAAGAGGTCGAAATATTAATGGAGAGATATCATCACAGTTCGCTATAATACGTCCAGGCAATTGAATTATCCTAAAACTGATTTTGAAATTCGATGGATTGCAGTTTGTAGTTTCACTGCTGATATCGCTACGTTGTCAAGATTCTGAAGAACTTATACCTTCAGAATGAACCGATTGTCAGTTTATATTACAACAAAATCTATCTCTCAGAAAGAAAAAAAATAATACAAACGCTACCAATATTTTCCAAAAATAATTTTTTTCTATAATTGATCGTTTTGATAGTTTGTTTTCGTCGTTAATAAAAGAGACGTTTATCAGACCTTTGAATAAAATGAGTTGCTTAATTGCTACTGCAACAGAAAAGTAATACTTACGATTCCTCAAGACTTCAATAATTAGATACAAGGATTGGTGGTAGTTGATATTATTCTTTAACGTTAAAGAACTTTTCCTTCCAACGAGGTAATTCAGCACTCTGAAGGTTTGTATGGATTGAAAACTATACACTTGAAGAATGATTCAGCCATATTGTTTGAATTACGAAATAAAATTTGCCGTTCGTTTTCAACCAATTTGTCAAATTTGGTACCAGAATATTCGATTTCCCAGAAAATGTAACGTAACTGTAAATTGAACGGGTTAAGAACCAAAAGGATCTAAGTGTCGTTATATTTGTTTGGAGATATTCATTGTTAAAGTTAACTGATTATTGCAAAATCTGTGAAAACATTTCAGATAACGTTTTTAGGAAAAAGAACGTACAGTAAAATTAAATTTTTAATTACGTTTGACAAATTTTATTAAATACTTCGGTTGTATTTTTTTTAAAAGATGATTCTTCTAATTAAGCAAACTTTATTGAAATAGTAAACGAGTGAAAAAAAAATTCATAGTCAGAGTAGAGGTCAGGATCTTCATTATTCTTTTTTTCTTGGAATTTTCCTCCACTTCTACATTTTTCTTCTTTTTGGGTTGATGGGCTATATTTTGATAAAAGTTATGATGTATTGGTGGAATAAGATTCTCCCACTTAGCGTTTGGAATTTCCAAGACGGCTACATAAAGAGGTATGCATAAATTTTCTAGAGATAAATTTGGCCGACCTGCTTTAAGTGACGAACACTTTTCAGTCTCGTTGTATGAAACAGAAAGAATAGAAAGTATTCGTTTCGCCCCTTTTATTGGCTCTTTTTCTATGACTTTTTTTGGATCACAAATGAGTGTAGGAAGGTAATCAAAGTCGAGGAAGTCATTTTGTTCCATGTCATATACTTGAAACTTTTTCGAAGTTTGTTAGGTCTTTCCAATATTCTGGAATAAAAATGCTTAATGACTGCTTTTTTGCTTCCTCGGTTCGGTCAAAACAACGGTCGCATTATATGTAGGAATGTCCCGAAAATTTGTGCTTTATTACTTTCAAGTAGTAATTTGAACCAAAAATATAAACAATTTGGCAATATTCTTATTTTTGGTTTGGCCAACACATTGGTCACTGTAGTGAATCAGTTTTTCGATAGTTGGAGATCAATGTACTGATAAAACAATATTAAATTAATATTATTTAATTAATGACTAAGTAAGGTTTAGCTTTACCTTAATGAAACATGATGCAATAATTTCTTGGCATACTCGTTACACAATGGTTTCATTCCATAGATACATGAAGGATATTCCACTAATAAGATCATGAACACATAAGTTGTACGTTCCTAATTGATGTAGATAGTAGACCTTATTTCTTGAAAGTAGGGGAGTTGGAAGCGTTTTCTTCAAGGCAAAACATATTATACGAACTTTTTCTGCATTTTATCTTGCAGAGTCTATGTCAAATTTCTTGGCATTTTGTAGACTTTCGATCTTCCTGAATTTCCAATTCGAGATTGCTTTTAGTCCCAATTTCTAGATCGGCCAAAGTTTTTATTAATGCATTTAAGCGGTTACATGTAGAATGGCGCTTATGAAGTTTTAAAGTAAACTCTATATAAAAATTTTTTCTGTGATGTGATTCTTTAACAGGAATTCTATTTGTTTCTTTGTATCATTCTATATACATCAAGCGTATTTTATTATATTTAAACTAGCTGGAAGATAATTTGTGTTATTGTTCTGAGTCCTGGAATAATGAAGGGCTCTTATAGCGAGATAACATTTTTATATGGCTTATTAGATCATCGCGAATGCTCGGGCTAATTCTGTTTGAAGGAGTATGAGATCCTCGTTTGACAGGTTCAGTAATAACTTCAGAAGATTTTCTTTGGTAACCAATTCGAAGTTTTCTATTGGTTATGTCAAATGTTCGATGAAAATACTCTTATGTATTATGTCTTATGAACTTTAAAGTCTGCATTAAAGTTCATAAGACATAATACTGTTGCAAAATTTTTATTTGATACTGCCTGACTATTATGTCGTTTTACATGGTATGGTATTTATTGTATTTAAATAAAGCTATTTTTTGCGATTTACTTTGATTCGGAACATTGCCTATTTGTTTAGTAATATTATTGTAGATGTTGCGTTAGTTAATCTAGTGTTTAATTAGATACTTAGTGGTAAAAAGGGTGTATTTTGGACTAGAGAAGTAAGATAAGCATGGTTAGTTGTGCAGCTTGTGGCCTTTCTAAAACTCCAACAAATTCAGAACTTGTAATAACATTTCATCGGTAAGTAGGCACTTTACTCCTTATTTTTCTGTTTTTTACCATTTAATAAAGCAAAATTATAAATTGTTTAATTGTTAACAAATAGGTGACAGATCTAATCATGGGCGCACCTACCCGTGAAAATATAGCATTAAAAATCAATTTTTGCAAGACTATTATTAGACAGTGCTAAAAGTGATACTATTCTTTTATACTTGACACGTTAAACTTTAAACTGCCAATAAAATGCTAAAATTAGTAATTTGAATATATTTGGGCATTTGAAATACAAAAATAAACAAAATATGGTTAGATAATAGTGAGCTAGTTTTGAAGTGTGCTTCTTATTAAAAACATAGGTAGGTAATTATTTAGAAAACGAATTTTTGCTATTATAAGAGTTTTATGAAAAAAATCCTCTTTAGCATATCTATAATAATGTCGGTGAAGTGTAATAAGAATCCGCCACTGCAGCTTAATAAAATTGTTTCTATAATTTGTTAGTAACAAATACTGGCAGCGGCGCAGTGTTATGGTTTTAATGTTTCGCTTCACGCATGGCCCTCCGGAAATAAAGAAACTGTTCAACTTATGTCTGCACCAAGGCGAATCACCTACAATGCGCTAACCATTTTAATAATCAAGAAGGGCGATCCAACAGATCTTGAAAACTAACGATCCATAAGCCTGTTAAACTACCTCTACAAGCTATTCACAAGAGCAATAGCAAATCGATTAGAAAGAAAATTCGAGTTTTATCAACCTAGGGAACAGGCGGGTTTTAGGACAAACTTTGGCACTAACGACCACCTCTACTGTAAAAAAGACCTTATAGAAAAATTCAACGAATACAAACTATCCTTCGCCTTCGTCGACTTCCGCAAAGCATTTGATACGATCGAAATAAACAGTGTAATAAAAGCACTGGAGTAAAGCTGTATAGACTATCGGTATTCTAAACTGATTAAAGACATATACAGCAATGCTCCCATGACTGTAAGATTGCATAAAGATACAAAATGTATAAAAATCGAGAGGGGAATTAGACAAGAGGACTCGTTATCTCTCAAAATTTTACGGCAGTCCTGGAACATGCTTTCAAGCAGTTGGACTGGGGCACCAAAGGTAACTGTATTGACGGCGAAATACTCTCCCATCTGCAATTTGCCGACGACATAGTTCTAATAACAGACAACTTGGGAGAGATTCGAACTATGATTACTGAGTTAGATGCCATTTGCAAAGAAGTCGGTTTAAATATGAACTTTGGAAAGACTCAATTCATGACATATTTGATACCAAATGAAAACCTAAAGGTCGGTGGTAACGAAATGATACTAGTCCGCAAATATAAATACTTAGGTCATGAAATCCAAATTGCCAGAATTAGCCAAACTACTGAACCGCAAAGTAGAATTACCTTGGCATGGGCTGCATATGGACCTCTATCAGACATCTTCAAGAGCAACATATCAAATCACCTAAAAAAGATTACCTTCCACCAAATCGTGCTCCCAGTCATGACTTACGGGGCCGAAACACTGTCCTTAACCCAGGCCACAGCAACCAAACTCAGAGTAGCCCAAAGAAGGATGGAAAGGTCGCTAGTGGGACTGCCTCTCAGAGATAGAGTCAAAAATAAGTAAATAAGAAGAAGGACAGGCGTCACGGATGTTATCGAGCGCATGCGTAGCGTGGTTTAAGTGGAACTGGGCCGGCCATGTGGCCAGAATGACAGATGTGCGGTGGACCAGCAAAATGATAGAGTGGAGACCACGAACTGACAAAAGGAGTAGAGGCAGACCACCTACACGATGGACAGACGATGTCAAAAGGATCGCTGACAATCAACATTTATTTCGGAAAATGTTCCACAGCCCCCACCACTTTCCTTTAAGGAATAGAGCAAAAAGTATTTAACAAAAAAAGAATCCAATCCAGAATTCATTGCCTTAAAATGGTAATGCACTCTACTATCTTTAATTTAAGAAAATTTTGCAAAAAACGGGTTATAAAATTTAAAATGGCTATTACGCCCCCTGGCGGTCATTTTGAACGCTTTAAAATTATTTCCAACATTTTTCCCGGTCGCTACTCATAAATGTTTTTACTGTAAGTCTTTATGACAATAAAATTGCTTTTCGAGATAGAGCCGAGTGCCATTCTTAGTTGGTCACCCGGTACAACTACAAATATCTATTAGTTTTCTAAAATATTTATATATTCGTCGCATGAGCTGCAACAAATTTACCAATTCGTAGGCTTCATAATTCCGCATAGGCACTGATTAGGTGCCTTTACTCAGATCGCCAACGGCAGATTTTCTGAGTTACTGTTCAGTGATCAGAGAAGGTAGGAAAATTGCAAATGAACATGAACGTTTTTTACTTATCATAAATTATGAATATACTAAAAACTATATAAAAAAACCTTGTATACGCGCCTGAACTGCTCTATGTTTTTGGAATCATTATTATTAATAATAAAAACATTGACGTAATTTGTTCTAAAACTTATTTTTATATAAAACGTCCAACATTATCAGATCAAACAGCGGCATAGCTTTTGAAGAGGTATCGCAGCCTGATTTACCAGTAAAATGAAAATAGTTTTTTTTAATGATACAGTTCTTTTTAATAGGAATCCTAATTTTTATTTTAGGTATTTTAAGCAAATGGATATAATTTTCGAATCAGTTGCACAACAAATAAATGTTACAAATCCGATGTGTTATTATAAAAATATAGTTTTTCTATGCATTGACATTGTGTATATACGGGCGCTGCGAGGGCGCTTGATTGAAGACGAAGTTAGTTATACACGGTGACCCAAAAATTCCACAATGTCCAATTATCTCACGAACTTTTTGGGCACACTGTATGACATTTGGAACCTAGAAGGAAACCAACTTTCTGCGTTCCCTGGAAGGACCGTAGACGTTGCCAGATGTCACACTTTCAAAAAATCACTGTCAACTTTTTACTTTTAAATGAAATAAATACCCACTTTTAATATCTTTAATTGAATTACCTGCTTAATTTGCTGTATACTGGTATTAAAATATGAGGATCCGAAATTGAAAGTAAGTCCAAATAATAGTATATTTCATTACCAGTCCGGAAACTAGGCTTTTCCGGTGCGCGCATGACAGTTTCTGTCGGAAGTCGTGCAAGCTCTGGTAAAGCTGTTTCTGGACGTGTAATGAACGATATTTTTCATAATACCTCTCTGAAGTCAAGACATAAACATAAAATTATTATAATTTTACGTATCCAAAATAATGTCATAATACATTTTGTATTCAAATGAAAGCAAACGTCAAACTTGCAAGACAAGCAAGACAGGTATTTATCATTCATCAAGCGTTGCTATGGAAATGTGTTGGTATGCTTTGTTGTAATTGAATATGCAGCTAATTTTGAAGTATTTGTGACAAGTAAGGTCAGAATAAATAAAATAATTTTACTTAAAATTAGACTATTGACGCTAAAATGTACTAGATTAATCTTGTAGACTGCATCGCTGTATAATTTAAACCCAATTTATTATACTTTATGCTTATTCTGTAACCAAATAACTGCAGATTTAGCAATTAAAATCAGGGAACGGCAAAACTTTTCCCGCTCCCTAATTAGGGATCGGGAAAATTTTTCCCGTGCCCAGACCGAAAAGACTTACTTTCTTTGCTCTACAGAGACGTCGAAAATGATAGTTTTCAGAGACGTATTTTCAGAAAAAGTTGCAGCTTTCTAGGTTCTGGTATCTACCCTTTCAAATGTGTCGCAGCTTGGACACTGACAATGACAATCAATATATTAATAATTGTATAAAATGATAGAGTCTAAAATCACGGTCTAAAATGGTTCACTTAGCTAAAAAGGAGAACATTACATTACTTATGATGCGCGGTTACACAGAGGTCGCTATTTTCTTTAACAATTCATTTCCAAATCGACGTCCAATCTCTGCTTGAACTGTTCATAGAATAGTAACAAGGTCTGAGGTTGAAGGAGCGACCTACATCTGGCCGCCCAAAATCAACCACAAATGAAGAAAGAAACTTAGATGTTTTACAGTCTTTTGTTGAAAATTCCCATTGTTCGTTGCAAAAAAACCGCTCTAGAAATTGGCATGGGTAAGTCATTGGTTGGACGAATTTTAGCCGAAAATAAATTTCACACTTTAAAAATTCACCTGGTACAGGAATATTCCCAAGACGATTTCAACAGAAGGGTTGAATTTTCTGAGAATGATGAACAAACTAGATCAAGATCCCAAGTTCTCCAAAACATTGTGTTTTCGGAAGAAGCAACATTTATGCTCCATGGCGTTTTAAATCGCCATAATTGCAGATACTGGAGTAATGAAAATCCCTATTGGATGCGGGAAATGCGTACCCAGTATCCACAAATAGTTGATGTGTGGGCTGGAATATTTGGAACCCACATAGCTGGTCCGTTTTTTATTGAAGGAAACCTGACTTTCGAAATATATTTGCTTCAAAACATTATTGTTCCTGAAATTAAACGTTTGGCTGGTCCATACTACCAAAATGTATGGTATGAACAAGATGAGGCCCCTCCACACTATGGTCAATAGGTCCGTGAATATTTAAATTCAACTTTTCCAAATAGATAGATTGGCAGGAGAGGTTTCATACAATGGCCAGCTAGGTCCCCTGACCGTCATCTTTAGATTATCCCTTTTGGCTCAGCTTTCTTTTAGCTGAAATGGGTTATGTAAAAACTGTGTTCTTGTTTGTTTATAAAAGGCCTGCCTGAACATAGATACACAAATTATTTCTTTCGGAAATGCGTCATTTCCGTTTTTCAGACTTTAGATTAGATGAAATCGGTTACATA
The DNA here is from genome assembly GCA_016904865.1 of Pissodes strobi. Taxonomy (NCBI): domain Eukaryota; kingdom Metazoa; phylum Arthropoda; class Insecta; order Coleoptera; family Curculionidae; genus Pissodes; species Pissodes strobi. The sequence continues at coordinate 3,016 of MU187582.1, read as the reverse complement.
AAAATTAGTTTTTGTTTAATGTTCTAGACATTTATTCAGAGCCCAGGAATCATTTTTTTTTTCGGAAATGCATCATTTCTTTTTTTTTTATTTTAAAAAAAAAAAAAAATTTTTTAGTTTAGAATAGCTAAAATCGGTTACACAAAAACTAGTTTTACCTTAGTAATTGAGACATTTATTCTAATCGCAGAAACTAAAAACTTTTCTCCGGAAATGCGTCATTTCCGTTTTTCAAGAAAATTTAATTTAATTTAAATAACTTTAATTTAAAGTAAACTAATTGTGCAATTTTGTTCAGGTTGTATTATCGTAAGTGCGCAAAGAGCGCTTATTTAATTTTGCAATTTGGAGTTTGGGTTAGTTTGAGTTACGGTAAGCGCGCGAAGCGCGCTTGTTTAGCTTTGTAATTTGGGTTAGCTTGGATTAGTTTGGGTTAGGTTGGGTTAGTTTGGATTAGCTTGGGTTAGTTTGGGTTAGCTTAGGTTAGTTTGGGTTAGTTTGTTGCAGTCCGGTCACTGTAAGCGCGCGGAGCGCGCTTAATAAATTTTCCAATTTGGAGTTTGGGTTAGCTGAAGTTACGGTAAGCGCGCGAAGCGCGCTTTTTTAGCTTTGTAATTTGGGTTAGTTTGAGTTAGCTTGGGTTAGTTTGGGTTAGCTTGAGTTAGCTTGGGTTAGTTTGGATTAGCATGGGTTATTTTGGATTTGCTTGGGTTAGTTTGGGTTAGCTTGGGTTAGTTTGTATCAGTCGTGTCACTGTAAGCGCGCGGAGCGCGCTTATTTAATTTTGCGATTTGAAGTTTGGGTTAGCTGGAGTTACGGTAAGCGCGCGAAGCGCGCATATTTAGCTTTGTAATTTGGATTAGTTTGGGTTAGCTTGGGTTAGTTTGGGTAGTTTGGATTAGCTTGGGTTAGTTTGGGTTAGCTTGGGTTAGTTTGGGTTAGCTTAGGTTAATTTGGGTTAGCTTCGATTACCTTGGGCTAGCTTAGGTTAGTTTGTCTCAGTCGGGTGTCTGTAAGCGCGCTTATTTAATTTTGCAATTTAAATATGTTGTCATTTTAAATGTACAATTTTTATGTCGGTGAAATTTTATACCTAGGTACTGTTATTAAAAAATTTCAGTTAAATCGCGTGCTTTTGTCGTTAAATTTAAAAATGTAAAAGCTTTTGTAATAAAATATTAAAATAATTGTGAAAATTCTAAATAATAATATAATGATTAAAGATACGTCACGCCACCCATGGTTACTAATCCTTAATTTGTCCAATGTCATCTGAAAAGGAGAGCTGTTGTAACAAAGGCATCTTGGATGTTGCAAATAGGGATGTATTGTTTAAGGGACACATACTTAGAAATTACTTTCATTAACATTTCCTGAAAAATTAGCATTTTTTAAACTCAAATTCAGTAAGACTCGTTAATTTATACTAGAAACGCTGTAAATTACATTTTAATTTTGCGGGACATAATATAACGTACAAGACTTCTTTTTTTTAATTAGTATTTTTTTGAAAAACGAAAATAACGCATTTCCCGAGAAAAGTTTTTAGTTATTGCGAATAGAATAAATGTGTCAAGTACTAAGGTAAAACTTATTTTTATGTAACCGATTTCAGCTATTCTAAACTAAAAAGTAAAAAATTGAAAAACAAATTGTGAAAAAAAAATTGAAAAAAAAAGAAATGATGCATTTTCGGGAAAAAATCTTTGATTCCTGGGCTGTGAATAAATGTCTAGGATATTAAACAAAAACTAATTTTTATGTAACCGATTTCAGCTAATCTAAAGCCTGGAAAACGGAAATGACGCATTTACGAGAAACAAAATTTGTGTTTCTATGTTCAGACAGACGTTTTATAAACAAACAAAAACACAGTTTTTACATAACCCATTTCAGCTAAAAGAAAGTTTAGCCTCCCTTTTGGGGTCATTTAAAAAATACAGTATTTGTAACTAAATCGGAAGGTATAGGAGACTTGCAGCAGCGCATATTAAATGAAGCTGATCAAATTACGGAAGAAATTATCCGAACTGGATTTTTTTTTATTATAACGTAGCGTATTGTCAAGAAGTTCAAGGAAAACATTTTGACCATTAATAGTTTTTGTTTATAAGTTACTGTTTTAAATTACCTACATATTATTTGAAACCTTTAATTTCTTCAATATGATTGCTCAGAAATAGAAAGAATTTTCTCTTGTTTATTTACCTAATCATTTTTGACAAATATCTATCAAAAGTACTTATACATCAAATCGATTTTGTGACAGTGTCCAACCTGTGATACATTTGAAAAGGTAGATGATGCCAGAACTTTAAAAGGTGCAACATTTTTTTTACACGGGAGACGTTACGTGCTCTGAGAAAAAAACCACTTATTTGGACTTATTTTCATTTTCGGATCCTGATGTTTTAGTACCAGCATTCAGCAAATTAAGCACAGAATCCAATAAAAAATAAAAGGTGGGTTTCCCATTTAAAAATAAAAAGTCGACAGTGATTTCACGAAAGTGGGACAGCTGGCAACGTCGCCGGTACTTCCAACGAACACAGAATGTTGTTTTCCCTCTAGGTTCCAAATTTCACACAGTGTGTCCAGTTATTGGACATAGCGGAACTTTTGGGACACACCATAATCAGTTTTTCTTCTTTAGGTAATATGTGAAAATATCAGTAAGACATGTAAGGAAGTACAAATACATATCTTTAAGGGAAACTAAGACATTTTTATGATTCTGGACACCTCTAAATTGTTTACAGAAAATAAGAATATTGTACGGGCTGCACTAAGTTCCCAAACTCAGAATGGCCTGAATATATTTAAATGTGAATGCTAACTTTTTGTCAGGATGTAAAGAAAACTGTTTAGGATAAATTTTTGCCGATGCCTTTCTTCAGAGGTTTACGAAACTTCCGAGTTTCGAAACTAGCTTACACCCGAGATGCATGTATGAATTCATATGGGAAATACATTTTACTTCATATAATTAGTGATTTTATTCAAAATCTGCTGCTTC